>OMNO01052107.1:8289-24504 GCA_900303215.1 Trachyrincus scabrus
TTGTTGTAGCCCAGTGCTGTAGAGAAGGTGGATTGGTTCCCAGAACCCTCCGCCCAGATCCCAGATGCAGATGAGCTGAAGGAATGGATGGCAGTGGGACCGGTAAAATACAGTCACAACTAGTCTTATATCTAAGCATCTATAAGTCTTATAGATGCTTTAAAAAAAATGGTCTTTATATACATTTTCACTTACAGCGGAAATTAAAGATTGAGGATGAAACAGTGTTCTGCACCGAAGATCTCTTACACACTCTCTTAAGGTGCAAGGTAAGTCAACTGAATATGTTAATGTTTATTTGTTTCCATTTTCATAACCATAAAATGCTGTTGTTCCTATGGAGGCTATGACGAGTTTTAATACACAAGTGCAGTGCAGAGAAGACAATATTACGGCGTACTGTAGGAGTACACTGTGCGTATAAGTAGGGCTGGGCAATAAAACGATAACAATAATTATCACAATATAATTCTCCTCGATAGAAATATAAGGAAAATTTGATCAAGTTTGATGTAATTATTTTCTGTGGTCGCATAGCATGCACATAAATCGCAGACATCATGTTGACGGTTGCGAAAGAGATTATGATAGAAATATTATTGTGATAACATTTTTGGCCCAGCCCTACGTACAAGAAACATTGACCATCTCTCTATGCTTTCATTAGTCGGTGTTTGACAACCTGGAGGGAGAAGAGATGAGGCGAGCAAGGACGCGTTCCAATGCCTACGAGACCATCCGTGGGGCTTTCTTCCTCAACAGGTCAGCCTGAAGAAAGCCCAAATTCCTTCAATCATTCAAATGAAATTACTCACATGGAATGGTCTTGGAGCCCTCTTCAGTTACACAGCAAATAACACGTCATATTCCCTCATCTGATGTGTTTAGAGCAGCCATGAAGATGGCCAACATCGACCACTGTTTTGACAACATGTTCACCAACCCAAAGGATTCACAAGGGGTAAGATAGTAAAAGCGTGATTATCTTTTGTTATTATTATTATTATTATTATTCAGAACCAAGACAAAAATAATCTCTAAGGATCAAAACCTTAACTTAAAACTAATGGAAATGTCTGTGTCCTGTGCGTAGAGACCCTTGGTGCGGGAGCACGATGGGGAGCTGCTGTACTTCGCCGACGTGTGTGCGGGCCCCGGCGGCTTCTCGGAGTACGTGCTGTGGAAGCGCCGCTGGCACGCCAAGGGCTTCGGCATGACGCTGAAGGGCCCCTGCGATTTCAAGCTGGAAGACTTCTACGCTGCGCCCAGCGAACTGTTTGAGCCTTACTACGGTACACACACCTGTTGCTTTAAACTGGAAAGACATTTTGGATAAAATAGCGTCACACACACACTTTTAACCTTCATTGTATTTTTAATTTTCTCTTTTTATGGGAGTCAGTTGTAACTTTTTTGAATGTATATAACAAAAATGGGAAAATTAAATATGTGCAAAAAAAAAAGGGTCTCACTCATGCCAAAAGATTAGATTTCTTTTGCTTTTCTTCTCAGGGGAAGGAGGCATTGATGGCGACGGCGACATCATGCGCCCAGAGAACATAAGCGCCTTCCGGAACTTTGTCATGGAGAGCACGGAGAGGCGGGGGCTGCACTTCCTCATGGCCGACGGGGTGAGCAGTTGGAACGGTTTGCCCCTCTATATTAGGGCTGCTCCCTGGTTAATGTGCTTGCACACTGCCCCAACAAACACCAACTTTGGTGGTTGTTGGCTGTTGTCGGATGAATTTCCATGTTGGCGAACATGTGGAATCTGTGTTGGTCAACTTCGGGCCAACATTCTAAAGTTGGGTGTTGGTGTTTGTTGGGGCGGTGTGCAAGCACCTTTAGATGTTTCTGTCCGGTCTTCTTTTGTTATCCATCAGAGATTATGCTTTTATCTTGTGTATTGTTCTGTGTTTTGTCCTTCATGTCTGCTGTGATTTTTTTTTAAATGTGTTGTGTGTGTCTATTCATCTCCTCAGGCACATCACTTTTGTTTTAAATACGCTTGATCAAACCTTTTGAATGAACCTCTCTCTTTGTCTCTCTCTCATCCTTGTCCGTGGGGGTTGCAGGGTTTCTCTGTCGAGGGCCAGGAGAACGTCCAAGAGATCCTCAGCAAACAGCTGCTGCTGTGTCAGTTCCTCACAGCCATGTCCACAGTCAGGACCGGTACGTTCTGAGCTCAGCTACAGAGTTGTCTTGCGCTCAGAGAACAAATGACATGTAGGGTGAAAAAAAGTAACTGGATGAAATTAATTAAATGGATTATATGTGTAGTGTATCGTCCCTTTCACACATGCAGTCTATCCCAGAAATGTTCTGGAACATTTCCTGCATGGGGTCATGTGTGAATGGGAACAGGGATCAAAATCCTGGAAAATACAGCCAATTTCCCACCTCAAGACCTAGTGACATTTCCAGAACACAGCCGGTACGGCTGAAAGCAGTAACATTGCAGGGAGAGGCACATGAAGGGTTACATCCGTCGGACATAAGGCTTTCACACGGAGCAAGCGAACCAATCACAAGACTCGATTTTAATCCACAACTGTTTATCTTAAGGCAGTGCTTTTCGGGTGACTTGATGACAATATCAATACAACTGCTTTTGTTCTTTTTTCAAGAATGGCTGGAAACTGGACAGTGTCAGAAATACGGGAGCTCCTGTCAGTTGATAGGCAGTTGTCTGGAACAGTTCGAGATGCTGTAGTGTATGACAAAATAACAGGAATTCTACGTGAGTGTGGCATAATGAGGCAGAAGACCCAAGTTATAAGTTCTTCTTCTGTTGAGTTTTATGGGGGCCGGATCCATAAGTGTTGCATTACCGCCATCTGCTGGACTGTCCCTTGGCCCATCTATTCCGGCGTTGCTATGCCATGTGTGAAAGGGCGCAAGACGGAAATTTTCCAGAACGTAGCCATGTGTGAATTGTGAAAATCACTAGCGGTGCCTGAAAGGTTATCCCAGTCATTTACTGGGAACTATTTGCGAAAGAGGCTTAAGTGTGTGACCAGCAAAACTAGTATTACTATGCTACTTGACAAAATAAAGTCTAATATATAGTTAGCAAGTCAAAAGAATATGTCATGTCCTGGAAGATTAACTAAGGCTACCTTCTCGTATAGGATGGCATAGGAAGCTTGCATGTTATTCCTGGTCACAGTTGATCTGACACTATACTGTGCCTGTCCTGTCAACAGTGATTAACAGATCTTTGTCTCCCACAGGTGGTAATTTTGTGTGCAAGACGTTCGACCTGTTTACTCCCTTCAGCGTGGGTCTGGTCTACCTCCTCCACCTCTCCTTCGACAAGCTGTCCCTCTTCAAACCCGTCACCAGCCGGCCCGCAAACTCAGAGAGGTAGGGTGTCAAGTCTCTGTGTGGCCATAGATGTCCCCAACCTCTGGTCCAAGTACCAGTAAAAGCATGGAGCCAGAGGTGACCATTCTCCCTGCCATCCATCCACAGGTACATAGTGTGTCGAGGTCTGAAGCCTGGCTCAGACCCCATCAGGGAGTACATGTTCAAAATCAACCTGAAGCTCAACCAGCTGAAGCAATCGGAGTCCGACGTGCTGGAGGTGGTGCCGGTGAGCGTCATCAAGGAAGACCGAGAGTTCTACCACTACATGGTCAACTCCAACGAGAGGTAGGAAGACCCCCAGCCAATCAGCCGCAAGATCCCCTGCCTTTGATGCTATTGTGAGTCCGCAACTGTGACCATGTCAGGACTGACTGTGTGTGTGTGTGTGTGTGTGTGTGTGTGTGTGTGTGTGTGTGTGGATCTCTCTTCCTACAGCCATTGTGCCGTCCAGATAAAGGCCCTGGCCAAGATCCACGCCTACGTCTTAGACCAGTGAGTGACTCCTCTCTCGTGCTTTCTCCTTAATATGCATCTTTTAAGTTTCAGTGAAACCAATTTTATGTGACTTGGTTTTTTCTCTCTGTATTCTTTCCCAGAGCTCTATCAGAGACCAGGCAAGCTGAGATCAGGAAGGACTGTATGAAGCTTTGGGGGGTGAGTGTCCAAAAAAGAGGAAACTCTTGAAATGCACGGAACACCTTTTGCCCGACAAACTCCATGTATAACCGCTCTGGGCTGGGGCGCTCCTCCCCTTTATGATATTTGGTGCATTTCTTCCAACTCCAGGTCCCTGATAAGGCCCGAGTCACCCCATCCTCCTCCGACCCCAAGTCAAAGTTTTACGAACTGATTAAGGTCAGCTTGTAAAACACAAAATCCCCCCAAAAATATAAATCATTTCATATCACCCCTCCCGACTTAACTCTCATCTGGTCTGTGTCCCCCCCTCTCTACGTCTCTGTTCCACCTCCAGAGTTCAGACGTAGACTCGTTCCAATCCAAGGTCACCGCTCTCAGCTCCAGCACGCTGGAGAAGGTGCACCAGGTGCTCAACTTCCGCTGCATCGTGGGGGGAGGCGAGCAGATCTTCCTGCTGGCGCTGGGGGTGAGTGTGGACCCATTTAAACGTGGATATTTTCTTTTTTTTGTTTTACAATATATAGCAGCATAGCGCTACTGGTGGTGTATTAACCCCTTGTATGGTCACCCTATTTCCGAAAAAGACTGGGTAATAGACTGAAAATGACCTACCCAAACTAAAATGGTTACTGTTATTGAACCCCTATGACTACCGGCAAAAACGTCGATCATTCCTGAAAGCTAGGCCTTGGAAGTTTCTTCTCCAAGTGTCAGAATTAGTCTAAGTGTTACTGACACTGAATAACACCAGCCCAAACAGAGTGGAAGTTGCGGTTTCATTTTCGCCTAAAATAAAAAGCACTTTTTGAGTGTAGACAGTTACCTGTGGCTGTGGTATTCCAGCCTAGAAACACAATGGCTTCAACAGGTCTGTCCTACACCGGCAGAGACGAGTCAGGAGTTTCCAGCGATAGTAAACTTTCATATGAATATATCTTTCTTCAAGCAGTAAAACCGACAAAAACAATATATACTTCACAGAGTTGCAAAGTCAACAAAGGTTGACTATAATAATATTGAGGATTTCTCGAGTTAGCAAGTTTGTGTGACTAAATGAAGTGGCTAGTTGTGTTCGTTGGACCCTTGCCTTGAGCTGGATACCAGCATGTATGTGATTGTCTATGTTTTCAGACTCCGAGAAGACGTGTAAGGTCGGTAGAGCAGATCTTCTCTTGATTTGTTTTGAGTGCACTCTTTGCACAAAGGCTGTGTTTGCTCTCGCTGTGTATCCGCTGTGTCAGAACGGTTGGTTTCATTCGACGCCGGAGACTTGCAGCTTTCAAACGATGTGTAGCATGAACAGATACATTGAAAATGCACCATATTGATGAGGAATGAATATTAATTACGTCTGCAACGACCCGCCCGCGGGACGGTGCTGTACAAAGGGTTAAACGAATCACACATCTCCGTTCTCACATTCTCAAAACTCAAAAAAGAAAAGAAAAAAGTGCATCCGTAGTCTACACATTTCCCCGCCTCCAGCAACATGATTGGTCGAAAGAAATATGAAGCGAAAGAAAGTTAAGCGTCCCGTTCACCCAGACGTGAGCTCGTCTGCCACCAGACTTTAGACATGAATCTAAAGTCTGACTTGTGAGACTAACATACACCTGGTCTGCTTGTTTCTCCTCTCATTTAAAACAACACTCACAACACGCCGACATCTAGCTCTCTTCACTTCTCTGTTTTTTAACCATTGTTTTGGGGTTTTTTTACTCATGTATTTTATGTCTTTGTTCACGTGTCTGAGTATCTTGAAAAGCACTGTATTATATATACAATTATTATTATGATTGTTGGCTTGTGCAGAAGTCCCAGATCTACATCTGGGAGGGCAAGATGCCCGTGCGCTGGAGGAAGCTGGAGAGCTTCAAGCTGGAGCTGCCCAGAGAGACCCTGCTGAGCGTGGAGATCGTCCAGGAGCTTAAGGGAGAGGTGAGGAGAAGTAGTCATGTGACAGAATGGTATAGTATTAGTAGTCCTAATATGATCTGGATTCAAATCATGGATCATGTTTATCACAAATATTCTGTATTTGAGTAGAGAGCTGTATATTTTTTTGAAAATAACATTTTGGGCCCAGGTCCATTATCAAAACAAGCCTTATGGTAAAATAGCGTACAAAAGTATTTAGTATTTGTAATTTGCCATGCCGTTTGTCATATAGTTAGATAGCAGAAATCAGCAGGTACTATAATACTACTGCAATCCTACAGTAAAAACACACCTCCAGTCATATCTTAGTAACATTTCTATTTTATTTTTATGACTACATATGTGTCTTGGACATGGGAATGTCACTGCTCTTGTGTTTGTGAGCTCATGTTCAGTGTATTACAGTATAGTCTGTCTCCTCAGGGCAAAGCGCAGCGGAGAATCAACGCGGTGCACGTGCTGGATGCACTCATACTCAACGGCACAGATGTCAGAGAGCTGCACTTCAACCAACGGTAGAGCACTTCCTTTAAGTCACCTTCTAAGATGTGAAGTGTTTGTTTACAAGCCGCAAAACAATATTTTTCTCCATAGATTTCTTAGGGGAATATATGGGCTGTGGTCAAGAGTGCTCCTGTAAATACTTTTCTCAAAGTTCAGGATGTATTTATACATGGCGCTCTACTGTCTTCTACAGAATCCAAATGGCTGAGAAGTTTGTGAAGGCCGTGTCCAAGCCCAGCCGGCCGGACATGAACCCCATCAGGTACACACAGTTCACTGTAAACCTATAAGCCATAATGAACAATAAGGCTGACCCCTCATAGTTGAATAGTCGAAGAATTAGTCGCGGGGCTCTTAACCGACTATGGTTTGTGTTAGTCGAGTAGTCACATTTTTTGTTATGATGAGCACGTGCTTTCGTTGTTATTATAGTCTCCCCAGGTTTCATTGTTGTTGAAACCAGCCAGTAGGCCAGCCAGCCTACTGGCTGGCCCGTGTTAGCCTGGCATCGCCAGACCAATTCGCAAATGCGTATTAGTCTGGAAACTCAGTGCATTTTAGATTTCCAAGGGGCATTATCAACGGGCGCAGACCAAAATGCCTCTGGACGCAATTGGATAGACCTACAACCAATCAGAGCAACGAAACGGTTAAAAATTTAACTTTTACCAAATCCTGTCGGAAGTACGGCAAACACATCTTTCTTATTAACAAAAGCTTTTAAGTGCAGTTGTTTGTTCTTCTTTTAGAGAAAATATACCGTCCAGTTTGTTTAATACTGCTGTGATAGCGGATACAACAGACCGTTCCACATCGGCGGCGGCCATCTCGGTTGTTTATGAAAATGCCTCAACGGCGCTCCTCTGTATAGTCATCGTATCAAACCCACCCCGTATTAGATAAACGGTTGTGATTGGCCAGACCGTTTTCAGGACGGGTGGAATTCAGTTTGAATGGGAGGGACGCAGATGCGTCTGGTTCCCAGACTAGGCCCGGTTTTAGGTGGAGTTACGTGAACGTATAACTCCTGAAAGTGAAATGAAAGTCCAAAATGTATGCTGTGTAGTGCTGCTGTGTGGTTGTGTATTTAAATAATCAAGGCTTCTCAATAGAAGCTTATGCAGTTTGAAAGTCGTTTTTTTAAGAAAGAAGAATATCGGATATTCAACAGATATTCACGCTCCGAAGCGATCTGACGCAGGGAACTAAAGATGCGATCACCATCAACCGAGTCCCAGTTTGTCTAGCAGTGTATACCTGCCAAGGAGATGGGGCTTCCAAGCGAAGCCGTTGGGCAACACCCGGGGCCAGTGGTAGCTAGGGGCAGGGGTGGGCTCAGCCCACCCAAACATGTGTCTTACCCACCCAATTATAAAAATTATAATTTGTTCAGCCAATGGAAAAATAGCACAGTAAATACCAGTAGTGTTTCTAACTTCTGATTGGGTGGGCAGCCTACAGAAAGAGAGAGCCAGGGTTCCAGGGTTAAGAATGTAATATTAACATTAAAATTAAACCATGTAACATTTCTAAATAGGGCTGTTCTAAACAGACATTTAGTTGACATCGTCGTTTTTTCCCCATTTAATTTCTGAAACAGTGTTTTATTTGAATAATGCTTCAAAAAGCAAAAGTACAATATCACCTAAGTGCTATTTTCTCTGGAGGATTTCTTTACGATACATGCGGTGATATGGCAGGCAACTAACTATGGCAAATCAAATGTTATTAATACAAAGCCTGTAGTTTTTATTCATTATTGAAATGCAAATACGGACATGCATATACTTTTATGTTGTATGTTGAGGTAATAAAAACGTGGTTGTGCTGGTGGAAGTTCCAATTACGACACACAGCTTTGAACTTATGGGGGTACTTCAAATTTGCATAAAACTAAAAAGGTGGTTTGTACAAAGTTTCAATTAGATTGCACCACAGCAGACCAGCTGTCATTTCTGGTCATTTCTGGCCAGATTATGTGCCATCTGGCCAGGGATTTGAACCACAAACTTTCAGTTTACTAGTTCACTTCTCTAACCTCTGGGCTACCAGCCCACCCTAATATAGCAGGCTAAAACCGGCCCTGCCAACAGCACTCCTCTCTATTGAGCCATCGTTTGGTCAATATTTCTACACAATAGGCGTACCCTGCCCTAAACAGCAGCCTAACTAAACGCAATTAAACCGGATACGTCTCAGGTTTCAAAATGTCCCCAATGGATTTAACATTAAAATTGCAGTTTAGAAGTGTATCCCGCTAGCTCTACAACAGTAAAAAGCAGGTTAAAAAAAGCTGCATAAAGTACATATTAAAACTGACTTTCAAGATGTGTCAATTGGTGGAAACCAACAAAAAAAAGCGCCTACAAAATGAGTAAGCCTGCTCGTTGAGATTTGGTATTTGATTACAGTTTTTTGGTATTTCTTGCATCCCTAATAATAACTAGAATTAAATGTAGAAACAAAATATATTAATGACATTATATTAATGTCATGTCACACTTGACGTGACATGACATTTCTTAAATATGAAAATCAAAAAGGATTTATGACTATAGTCGACCATGGGGCCTTTCATCCCTGAGCTGGTCAGTTTTAATGGAACCCTGGAACGTTTCCCCCGATAGTCCGGTTAGTTTGAAAACGGGGGTCTCGGTCCGCTCTCTGGTTCAACTGTAGGAAGCGAACCAAAAAACAATGCATTGTGGGTTGAATGTACACTTTTGCTGCTAACTGGAAATAATAAACAAACTCAGCCAGGTATACGTGAACTTTTCCAAGATTAAAATGAGTCGTCAGACGTGGTGGAGGAGGTGAAAGCAGTCATAGAAATATGGTCGACGACTATATAAAGTAATTGCTTGTGGTCACTCTCAAAAACACTGATGTTTTTAAACTATTCAGTGACTGAATGGTGGAAATGGGGTTATTTTTAATTTGTAGGAACACCAAAGCAAAATGAAAAAACCCAAGACCGCACAAAGTTGTTGTTGCTCCATTATTATTGTCTGCAACAAGGAAGCGTTGTGAGTTTCCCTCTGATTTTCTGTCCAACAGACGAGCAACCCGTTCTGTGACTGTGACTACGTATTGTGAGCTTGCCATGTCACAAGAATTTCACTGTTTAGAATGACCCTGTGTTATACTTTGCAAGTGATCAATAAAACACTTTGACAGTGAATCAGGCCGAGTCAACCAAACTATAGCTGTGAATAGTCGGGATGGATTGCTTTTAGTCGACAAAATTGTTAGTCAGGGACCGTGATCAAATGCATGGACAGCCTTTCCCACCATGTTGAACACAAGTCTTTCTTAAGATAAACACAAACAAATGCAACCCATTGTTACATGTTTGTTGTTCTGGCATAGGGTGAAGGAGGTGTACAGACTGGAGGAGATGGAGAAGATCTTTGTCAGGTATGCATGAGACGAGCCATAAAGAGATTCACTGAGATGGTATTGTACAGCCGTGATAAAGGCAGCACGGGACATGCCTACCCATTGTGAATCTGCTCTTTTTTTAATAAATGTTTAATTTCACCTTCATCTCCAGACTGGAGATGAAGGTGACTAAGAGTTCTGGTGGAGTCCCGCGTCTGTCCTACACCGGCAGAGACGACAGACACTTCCTCCCGACCGGCCTTTACATCATCAAGACTGTCAATGGTCTGTCTGTCTGTCTGTCTGTCTGTGTCTGTGTCTGTGTGTGTGTGTGCCTAAACGTGCATGCATAAACAAGTTTTATCATTACATTAACATTATCCTCTTCTTCCAAAAATAGAACCATGGACCATGGCGTACAGCAAGAATCAGAAAAAGAAATTCTTCTACAATAAGACCACCAAGGAATCCACCTTCTCCATGCGACCGGACTGTATTGCCCCCTTCCGGTATGCACCCTTGGAAGCACACCCTATGTACAAAATATTACTTATGTAATGTTAGCTTGGCCGTTGTTGTAACATTATTATTTATCACCTCGTCTTTTTGTGCCCTCAGTGTGTGCCATTCGGAGCGTCTCTTCTGGGCATGGGAGGACGGGGTCATAGTTCACGACTCACAGACGCGAGTTGACCCGGATAAACTGTCCAAGGACGAAGTGCTGGACTTTATTCACCATAACTACCAGCCCTGAAGGACAGCAGCAGCAGCACTGTGGTTCTGGCTGGCCGAGGCCTCATGTATCTTGTTGGCATAGAGGGCCACCGCTCTGGATCCACAATGGATGATAGTTTGCCTGGGTCTATGGGAGAGTGCTTCTACATAACGGACAACTGGGTTTCTTGGTCTTTCTGCTTTTCTCCACAGCCCTAGCTCAATATAAATTCGAAAATGTACAAAAGTAAATTGAAACAATGAAACACACAAAAAAGATGCCTGCCATTGTAACCCATTTAGTTTCGCATGCCCTTGTTGATAGTTTTCCAGTTTCCCCTCCATGCTGCGTGTGCACGTGCGTGTTTGTGTCAGGGATAGAGATAATTAACTCTTACAATTGACGGATACAAATGTATAACTTATGGCTTAAACTAGACACATAGACATGTGTGGTTGTTTTTCTGCTCCGAGTCTTGTCCAATAGCCCTATCAAAGGGGCCACTTTTTATTACTTGTTCAAATTCTCCAAGCCTTACCGCAACTGTAGCTGCAACCAAAATGCAATAATCACAAAATGTTCTGTATATATCTTGGCAAGCTTGTAATCACCTGCATCAGTGTACTCATGGTGGCCTCTCATACCTGACCTGATCTTTGACAGTGCTGGTTTTAATCCTTTTTTTTATCTTGTAATATTGGGGGTTCAGTTTTGGTCCTTTTTCCTGTCATTGTTTTGAGGAGTTGCTGTTTTTTGTGTGAATGTATCTTTCAATATACTTGTTAATATGTTATGAGTGTAGTAATAAACGGGAAGCCCCCCAGTTTGCCATTTATATACCTTTTTTCCAGGATATAACTAAAGCCATTGTCATTTTTAAACTAACCATTCGTGTGATTATATAATGGTATCATTAAGGTTATTTTCGATGTTTGTACTCTACCAGAACAGAATCGAATTGCTTGGAAGTAGTGGAAATAATTATGCATTTATTTATATAGTGCATTTCTTGAAAGGTACATGTGGTAAAAGCAACAAGAAAACAATAACAAAAATAACCATAGGTCCTTTTAAGCCAATTCACCAAAGTGTGTTTTGAGTAGGGTATGAACTTATTTTGACAATGGAAGTTTGTCCCTCGACGCGATTCGTAGTACTTTACCAACGTATCCCACAATGCATTGTTAGCATCGTTGTTAGCAATAACAGCTACACATCCATGATAACTACTAACCAGAGGTAAATCAAGTTAATTATTCCGTCCGTTAACGTATGTGCCTACTAATCAGTTTAGAATCGAATGAAAGGGACTGTTTTACGAACCAGCTATTTCATATATCTAAATAGTTTTTCAATTTGGGAAACAACCATTAGTTAGCTAGTTAATTTAGCTGAAACAAATACCAACACCTGTGGTCTACAATTGTGAGCTCAGCTAACACGTTACCATTTAGTTGGATCAAAATTACTCCTAGTAATCTTGTAATTCTCTGCTAAAACCAAATACGTTGGCTAACCCCGGTGCTGAACGTATCTTGTGTTGCAGAGGACTTCACACAGAGCTACGCAGACAACACCCATCAAGATGGTGAACGTGCTGAAGGGTGTTCTCGTTGAATGGTAACAACGGTGGCCACCGTTGCACCTCGCGATCTCTAATTTAACATAGGCTAACCATTACTACTCTGAATGTGTTGTATTTCACTCAACAGTGACCCTGCCATGAAGCAATTTCTCCTGTACCTGGACGAGACCTGTGCCCTGGGGAAAAAGTTCATTGTCCAGGATCTGGATGACACACACGTCTTCATCCTCGCAGAGGTGGTTCAGATACTCCAGGAGAGAGTGGGAGAGTTAATGGACCAGAACTCGTTCCCGATCACTCAAAAATGAAGGCACTTGCATGCTTTCAAATAACTTTATATTTATGGACATTTTGTTGGTGTTGGGTTTTTGAGGATTTGAATAGGATGTACAGTGTTGAAACTGCAGAGTGGTGTAAAACATTTGGCGTGATTTTGTCACATGAAAGAAAGGACATTGAATAAATGTGTAAGTAAGTCTGTTATGATGAAGACCGCTTGTTATTTATTTAATAGTTGTAGTCATGTGTGTAGTTAGTTAAAGGGTAATAGACTGAGCAGGGGGAGGATAGATGGCTATTTGACGGCTATTTAATGCAGCTTTTGATAAGAACGAGAATAAAGAACAAGAAAGAGAGAAGAAGGAAAGAAAGCAATAGATAAAACACCCTAGAAGTCATTCAGCATAGACTGGTGCCAATAAAATGTTTGTGAAAAGGTGGGTTGTTTGTTAGCCACACCCACAAATGCACATGAGCACGAACTTGGAAAAAAAAGTGAGCATGGTATGAAGGAACTGAGCACAGGCCCACAACCTGCCAAAGTGTGGGTGTGTCTAACAAACACCTCACCTTTATGCAAATTTGATTAATCACACTCAATCAATACACCCACTATCACCACCACTACTTAAACTGAAAACAATCATTCATCATCAAATGATCAAATTAAGCCAAGCTGGTTAAAACCCTTTCTACCGACCTTACACGTCTTCTCGGAGTCTGAAAACATAGACAGTCACATACATGCTGGTATCCAGCTCAAGGTAAGGGTCCAACGAACACAACTAGCCACTTCATTTAGTCACACAAACTTGCTAACTCGAGAAATCCTCAATAAAACGCCCTTTGTTGACTTTGCAATTCTGTGAAGTATATATTGTTTTTGTTCGCTTCAATCCAGAAGTTTATAAACGGTGAGGATCCGAACTTTGAATGGTGAGTAATTGATTATTTATTTTATGATGATGATTTGGAAGGTAAAGTTGAAATCTCCATACATTTTCTAAATGTACACAGAGAAAAAGAGCTGGTGATAGACAATTGGTGTTTATTAGCATTGGAATGTTCACCTGAAACTGGGGGTGGGGGGCAGACAAGTACAGGTAGGTGTGAATTTGTAGCAGGGAGAATGGAGACCTGACAATTGGGGGTGGGGGGATTTGATTCAAATTTCACTCACTGCACCCCATAAGATGGCTAATGGTTGTTTGGTTTGACTCTATTCTTCTACCTAAATTGTGTATGTTTTTCAGTCACATAAAAATAATGCTAAGCCCATTTGGCCACTTTTGGAGAGGTTTTGGGTAACTAAGAGGTGTCCAAATAAAAAAGTAAGTAAAGAGTACCACACTCTTTGTAATTTGTGTGGTATTGTTGAAATAAACCAAAAAATAGTATTATATAGACCCACAATGTCATTTGGTTACCAGGTGTCCCTTTGGAAGCATTGGAAGCTTTTTGGAAATCCGCCTGGATGATACCCTACAAAAAACACTGCCAAATGCTCATTTTTGGATGTTTTTCCATCTACTTTGAGATGGGATTTGGTCACCTGTGGCATTTCAGCCTAGAAACACAATGGAGCCACAGCCACAAGTAACTGTCTACACTCAAAAAGTGCTTTTTATTTTAGGTGAAAATGAAACTGCAACTTCCACTCTGTTTGAGCTGGTGTTATTCAGTGTTACTGACACTTAGAGTAATTCTGACACTTAGAGAAGAAACTCCCAAGGCCTAGCTTTCAGGAATGATCAAGTTTTTTTCGTCATAGGGGTTCAATAACAGTAACCATTTTAGTTTGGGTATGTCCTTTTCAGTCTTACCCAGTCTTTTTCAGAAATAGGGTGGCCATACAAGGGGCCATACAAGACACATATTTGAGGACATGAAAAACAACAATGAAAAAACCCTCACAATGTAAAACACGTATCTTTGAATAAATAAAATACATTGTTGTTTTATAAAATCATTGTCACATGCTTTTAAGAATGGTAAAAAGAGGGTTGTGCAGGAACGTCAGCCGGAGGAGGAGCTTATCAAGAACCCATCCTGCTCTCCCCAACAGTATTGGTCTCTCGGAACCTGTTGCTCAGAGGAGATCCTCACCCCTCTGCTCCTTCCCACCGGCCTCACCCGGCGAGCCAGGCCGCCGCCGCCTCGGCCTTTCCTCGTGTTGCTCCGGCTCCCTCGTCCGAATGGGCACAGAGGCGATTCTTCTTTGTGGCTGTGTCCTAGGCCTGCCGCCTGCAGCCACGGCCGCTTTGACCGTTGCTGCGGCCATCCGGATCACAGCCACGGGGGGGATCTGCATGTGCTTCCTTACCAGCAGGTTTCTGGAGGTCCACATGGCGTCTTTTATGGCGGCTAGGGTGAGCCACTGCTGTTGTTGATTGTTGAGTTTCTGTGAACCGGAGTCAAATTCCTTACATGTGTAATAGCATGTTTGGCCAATAAAACCCGATTCTGATTAGTACGATTTTAGGAAGCCCACACTCTGACGCCATCTAGCGGTCAGTATTAGTAGGATCACCAACTTCAACAAAACAAGTTTATTTACCATATGCGCGTCAGAGAACGAGTAGAAGTCAGTAATTGCCATACAATGCTTGAATTCCAGGCATCCTCAATCGCGCAAACAAGTAAAATAACAAACACGCTGTATGAACAGAAGACAGACGCAAATTAAATCAATGACGTCCTATACTTGCATCTTCCTTCGATAATGCATTACACTGGTTTTAATTTCAATAAATCGCAACACCGTCTAGGCCAGAGCTCACAAGTTAACGAGACACCTTAGCAGTTACAACTAGAGTCCCTCCTAAGTACAGTACAGAACATGGATTAATTAACAACCCAATTTATGTTCATTATCTTTGACAGTGAGAGGGGGTGCACCGTTCCTGGAGGTACTGCAATACCAGGTCGATGCGTGGAGTGGACGGAGCAAGCCCCTATTCCATCTCCCAGTTCCAAAAATCAATTTAATATATGGTCCCCGGGTAGGGGACGTATCAGATATTAAACTGATAAGAACAGATACTACACTTGATCTTAGCCAAAAGGCCGAGAAGCGATACCCACAAATTGTCAGACCTAGGGGAGCCATTGCCAGACATGTCACTCTCATCGGCGGTTTCAAAGCGAAAACGTGCTTAAAGTATAAATACAAAAGTAGGCTACCACTATGTGTCAACAACATATAGCATGTTATATAACTCTATTTAGCCCAAAAATAACTTGTATATGTGCCCACGATTCAATTCATTGCATGATTGGCACTGATGACGTCAGAAGCCATAAGCCAATCACAATGTCTGAGAAGCAAAACGCGTTTGTACTGGTGAACTAACATGATGTATTTAATCCCCACTGAGGTCAATCACAGTTATCTGAAACAACTATACATGGCGTTACTTTGGTTAAAGGTTTGGTGCATAAGAACTAACCTTTGTTTTGTATCATTGCTAGATTACTAAACATGTTAGGAAGCCCACACTCTGACGCCATCTAGTGGTGGGTATTACTTGGGTCACCAACTTCAACAACAGTATATTTACCACATGCGCGTCAGAGAACGAGTAGAAGTCAGTAATGGCCACGAAATGGCTGCGTTCCAGGTATCCTCAACCACGCTAACAAATAAACCAAACCAACGACTGTTCCAGCTGCTGCGGTCAGGCAAGCGCCTCCATAGTCACGCTGCCAAAACAGAGAGACTGAGACGGAGTTTCTTCCCTCAGGCCATCAGGACTGTGAACTCTGACCTCACCAGGGCCCCCACCTAGACCCACACACTCCCCAT
>OMNO01052480.1:2424-12468 GCA_900303215.1 Trachyrincus scabrus
GGGGGTGGGGGGTATATTGTTGAAACCCTGGAGTGATGCAACATAAACCCACTTATATGTACCTACTTACTGTTCTTCTTCTAATGTTAAATATAATGTATGTATGCTTAAAGGGAAGTTTACATTGATGAATGTGTTTCAATTTAAACTAGTCCAACTCTGGATTATGTCGTACATATGGCAACTTTAAAGTATATGAAACGGTATTCAGTGAACATTGGCCCCTGCCCATGTATGTCTCTGTATGTCTCTGTATGTCTCTCCATGTATGTCTCTGTATGTCTCTCCATGTATGTCTCTGTATGTCTCTCCATGTATGTCTCTCCACGTATGTCCCTGAGATCTCCTGCTCCGCTCTTCGTCCGCCTACTCATCCATTCTTATATCCAGTATATCCATTATTTCATTATGTAAATGTTATTAAGGTGCGGATGGAAAATGCGCCACATTTACATATTGCCAATTATTTGTCCGTAGTACACATCTGTTGGAGGCGTGTGCGTGTTCAGCCTTGTAACATGGAAAAATTTACACCTGAATTTAAATTGGAATCGCTTTATTCAGCGTGGTAAGCGTCGCCCCGGGGAGAGGGCTTCTTCCTTCCATCCATTGTAACGCCCTCAATCCACCCCCCCGGCGTCTTGGGTGTCCCCGGAGGGGTGAGGTGACCTTCCTGTGGAGGTCTGGGTCCAGTCAGGCTCAGTGGGAACATGACTCCCGTCTGCAGACGCCTGGCTGCCCACGGTCACGGCGCCATCCCACCATGCAGTGTATCAAGGCCACCCTCGTCAAATATTGAACGCTACACAGCGGTGGACAAAGAGATGGGAACACAGGCGTGGCGTGTAGTCATATCCGGAGTCCTGTTTCATTCATTGTTTTCTTTTTTATTTATGTTGAACACTGGACATTCTGGTTAACATTGTATTGCAGGCATTGTATTTGCGTTTAGCCTTTTCTAAAGGCTGACCTGTTCAGTGAGTGCTGGTTTCTACCACACAACACCGTCAAACGTCAATCTCTCACTCCCACCCGTACCGGACATCCGTTCTCATCCCTCCCCTTCCATTTGAAACAAGCATGCGTCTCACGCGAGGAGTCGCTGGCTGACAGCCACGATACATCGCCGTAGCGATGCGCGGTGGAGCTGATGTTTGTCTCAGCAGCGGGATCAGCGCGTTCCAGAGGGCTGAACAGTGATTGGCCCCGACGGGGTGATTTAGCAAGTGGTAATTAAGACAGAGTTAATTTGTGGCATTGGGTGGGGGCGGGGTTTCCTGAGGTCCTTTGTGTTAACCTCGTCACCTCTGAGCCTTGTGGCCACACCGTATATTCTTATCACCCTCTGTGTGTGTGTGTCCCTGTGTCCGTCCGGATAAGCCCCGGGCTCTTCCTATGACACCTTCTGCTTCCCTTCTCACTCCTCCCCTCACTGACTCCTCCCCTCACTGTACAGCACAATGTATTCATGAGAATGTCCCCCACACACGGACCTAATCCCCTCTCCCACATCCATGAATGCACGTTGGGGGGGTCATGCGATACACACCGGGACGGTATTCACGGGAGAAGGCATCTCCTTCAGGTGGGGCTGTCATGCTGATATTCTGTGTTGAGCTTGTTTCTGCACAAACGGACTAAAACTGATCTGGTGGCAAAATAAAAAACAGACAGTCGCCCACATTTACATGCTAGCTTCTCCTCCTACACATCTGTTACATCAGTTTGGATGGTGCAGCTTTTACCTTGCATATAGCTAGCACTGAATCTCTCACCAGAGCTCTGTCACAATCTACATCAGTCTTTGTTCAATCTTGAATAAAAAAATACCCTAAATGAAAGGAAACTGCAGTAAGTCATCATGCTTAAACATCTGCAATATCTACGCAATATGCAAACTGCTGAAGCCAATAGCAAGCCATCTAAAACAAGCTCTGGCTGATAGCAAGCCAGCTAAAAGAAGCTGAAGCCAATAGCAAGACATCTAAAACAACCTGAAGCCAATAGCTAGCCATCTAAAACAAGCTCAAGCCAATAGCAAGCCATGGCTCAAAGGATGAATCCTTTCGTGCTGAGAGGCTGCCTGGAGATGCAACTATGGTGGAGGAGTCAAACATGGCAGCCTTGCTGCGAGGAGTCAAGCTTCTGATTCGCTGTCGGGGATTTGAATCACATGACTGCTCAGGGTATCCTAGTGTGTCGTGGTGGCGTTCACATTCATTGTGTGTTACACACACACACACACGCACACACACACGCAAGTTCTTCTTGGCGGCAAATTAGCCTACAGGTCTTTCCACACTCGTAAGCACCCATCCAACATGTGTCGGTGCAGATAGGATGCTGCAGTAGTAGTGAGGCCACACAGCCCGCTGTCTTCCGCTTCAGCAACTCTTGCGCTTGCACTGAAATGCCAAGTGTCAAAATGGCCTCCTCTCCTGCGACATAAGTCAAATGATTCAACCTATTAGTGAGGTGTGATGACGTCCCTGACGCTACGTTTTCACTTCTTCTTTCCCCATTTAATCAGGTTTAAATATCTGTGGTATTGGTCTTTCCTAAGGTTTCTTTTGTGTGTAAATCATTGATTTATCGATTTATTTATTCATACTAATGTGTCCCTTCCTGTTTTGACAGAAACCTTGGCAAGTCTGGACTGAGGGTGTCCTGTCTTGGCTTAGGTAAGACAACTTACTAAAACCTATACCCTCCCATTGTTGCATGGTCTAATATAGCAAAGCCAGAGTCAGCAGATCATTACTGAATATTAAATAATAATTATAAAGGTACTATAAAGGTAGTGGTAAAAATAATAAACTATATGTTATGAAAGTAAAAGTTGGGGGCCAGCAGCCCTTTAGGGACAGGGTTATATGAAGCCTGTGAGAGGAACAGTATAAATCAGCTCTTTGTGTGTGTGTGTGTGTGTCGTCGGTGTCTATAACCATTTACACCTCCCTCCTTGTCAATCTGCACAGGAACATGGGTGACGTTCGGGGGACAGATAACGGATGAGGTGAGAGCAGATGGATCTTGTCGTCTCCCATCACTCAGCCACCGCTCCGTGCCTCACCGCTCTCCCCGTATGATGCGGCGTGCCCCGTGCCGCTCGCACTGCACAAACATATTGGCAGCCATCCGTAGGCGAGAGTCACCTTGGGCTCATCCCACAACATGGGCATACATGGGCATACATGGGCATATGGAATTGGCATACACACACAAACATAACAAAGAAATACAAAGCACTGATCCGATAACCTTTTCTCTCTTCCATTCTCTGTTACGGCCTCTCTCCCTATTCTCTCTCTTCCTTTATCTCTCTTTCTCTCTCTATCTCTCTCTCTGTCTCTCTCTCTCTCTTCCTCCCTCTCTCTCTCTACCTCCGGCCCATCCCTCCCGACAGATGGCAGAGCAGTTGATGACTCTGGCCTATGAGAACGGCATCAATCTGTTTGACACAGCCGAGGTTTACGCCGCTGGAAAGTAAGTATAGGATTTCTCCCGGATCACTTCAATCCATCAATACACGTCCGTTCACCGACCGCACCCGGCCTGCCCGCTGACCCGGATAGCTGGATTAGAAATGCGCCAGGTACCCCAGCAAGCAAGGGAAATCCTATTGCTGTGGTTTGTCAATGAAACCATTTCAAAAGTGGCACACCTGGATTAGGAATCGAGCACCAGTGAATAAATGTGCACACGAGCATTGAAAAACATGTGACCGTGTGTTCTTTCCTCCATTCTGCGTAGCGGGATAGCTAGCGGTGGCTACGCTGGGTATGGGTTGCTAACATTGGAACACATACCGTCTCCCTATAGATCAATGTGCTTCATTCATTTTCTGGTCCAGTGGACTGCGTGCCCCTGAGGTCAAAGGAGACGGCGTGGAACGCTCCACTGTAGCCTAGTGCCCTATGGCTCCGTAGCCCCCCCGCGATGCTTCCTCATACAGGGAAACGCAACAAGAGCTCAGGTTCACACACGCACACGCACATACTACGTACATGCGACGACAACCAGCCACCAGTCATTTTACTGATGAACGGCACAGGCCGGAGTCAGACACACACAAGTTCCTTGACGTAAGCATCAAGACAAGGTCCTGACCTGACCCAGGACTTGGAGCACATGGCTCAGGGAAGGCAGGCCTATATATATATATTAAAAAACGTTACACAATGAGTGAGATGTGTCACGCTTTGTGGCCTGCAGTGGAATGATAGAAATAATCTACGGGATTATCCTTTCCTCACTTGTGTTGGCGATTTTAACGGCAGATCGCCTTCCTAATCCTCCGACTGTTCAGCAGTTCTGTCTCTCAGACCAGCGTCAGTCGGTGCCATTTTTTCTTTTTGAACACAGAAATAAACAGGTAGAATAGAACGGCTGAAATCTATGTTGCGCTGTTCCGTCTGCTGGGGCAGCTGTTGCGTGGTAGGGAGAGAGAGAGAGAGAGAGAGAGAGAGAGGGAGAGGGAGGGATGCACTCTCTATTTAGAGAGCACACACACACACGCACGCACACACGCTCACACACACATACACACTTAACTGTCGACGTTTCCATCCATTTGATGTTGAAGACTCTGCGGCCCTCGGGGGTCAAGGCAGTAAAAGAAGAATGGGTGAATTGTAAGCGGGGCTCCCGGTGGGGACCGATGGCGACGCCAGGCATGCCGGAAATGCTTGTGTCGCGGGAATACAATGCGTGTGTGGGCCGCAGCCATCCGTGAAGAAGACAAGAAAATCATCACATCCAATCACATATTCTCAGAGGAAAATACACCACATAGAACCATTCCTTGTTATGCTTGAGCCACAGTTAGCACATTGCCATAAAGATACATTGCAACTTCACGCACAGACAGAGAGGCACAGCGGCAGGCCAAAGAAGAAGAAACAGTAGAGTCAATATAAACTGTTTGTGTGTGAGAGAGCGAGAGAGAGAGAGATATGAATGAATGAATCAATAGCTGAGCCCAGAGTCCCTCTGGGTTCCACATAGGTCACACTACAGGAAGGCCACTCATTTATTTGCAGAGGCAGCAGAACCGCAGAGGCCCCGCCACTGGCTGAGGTTTTGTCCGAGAGGCCCCTGATGGGCCCCATGTCGGACCTAATTAGCACCCCTGTGGCCCCTAACGAGAGGCTGGCGTGGCTCCTGGTCCGGGCTGGGGCCCTCTGCAGCTCATTTAGACCCACCACTGAAACGCCGCCCCCCCCTGTATCTAACCTATACATGATGTACAGCATACACATACCGCATGTATGAATCTATGCTTGTGGATTACGGATTACGTTTTATAAAACTGTTGAACTGTGAACTGTGATGTGTTAATGTTGGCTTGAGCAGGATTATCTCCTGCGTGTCTCACACCCTCGACCGTCCTCCATCTGTTCTGCAGGGCGGAGGTCGTGCTGGGCAACATCATCAAGAAGAAAGGATGGAGGTATGCTTTTGTTGTTGTGGTGTAATTTCCGTCTTGCGCTATCGCGTCCATCGGCGTTATCGTCATCATATTGGGAATGAGCAGTAGACCGGGGGGGAGGGATATTAAAAATGGATGGAGGTGACAGTGTCACGGCTGCACTCTGTCTTTCTCCCAGGAAAACAAATCTGCCGAATAATGAATGTAGAAGAAAACGTCTGCTCACTCTGACCTGGCATCTTCACCTGCCGCCGCTACGGCCTTATCTGTCCACCTCTACCTGTGTACTCAGCAGTCTCTGGTCTCCTCTTACTATGTTGTGTGATGAAGGTGTGCATGGATGGGCAAGAAACAGAGATTGGGAGACAAAGAGATGCAAAGTTTGTTGAAGATGTGTTTTTAAATATATTGCTAATATATTGCATCTGTTGATGAAGCCTAGATACCATCATTAAAAAGAAACGCTGTACGAGTTTATTCTTGACTTATTATTGAGTCTATTTCATGTAACTTGCAGATGGCAGCCCTCCACATCAGCAGAAGGTCACGCGTAGCCGCGATGATGTAGAATGTTTAATGTGCACATCCCACGGCATCCGACGCTGTTTATTTCATTCCACAAAGTACTACTTCCTCACGGAGACACCCCTCCTGAACCATCCACCATCAGGTCAAGTGGTTTCTCAATGTTGTTTCTCCTCCTCCTCCTCCTCCTCCTCCCTTTTCAGACGTTCCAGTCTGGTGATCACAACCAAAATCTTCTGGGGTGGAAAGTAAGTAAGTTGCACGTTGTCATCAATACCCTCGTGAAGCTTCTGTTAGCGCCCCGCTAACCGGGTGCCCTCGTGATAAGCCTACCCAAGGTTCCCTCTTCGTAGTGGGCGTATCACGTGTAACTCAAACTGATGCGTTGTCAAGGACTCTCGGTGCAAGCGGCCAAATGTATGATATCATGTGTCTCGGATTGACTGGTGGTCTGGCGGTTGCCCAGCCCGGCAGAGGTCGGGTCGGGCAACATGATATAACGTTATTGTGGATCGCCAGGAGGGCGAAGCCACTGAGAGACAGAGCGCTGGAGGATCACTCGTTAGCCGTTGCGTATTTTGATATGATATTATGTTGTTGTTTTTTTAATACATAGGCGGGACGGCGGCGGGGGTTAATTATTTATCTGTTTATTTATTATTCATCGCCGTTCTGTTGTGTGTTCCAGAGCCGAGACTGAAAGAGGATTATCCCGCAAACACATCATAGAAGGTGAGCCACGTTTTAGAACTGATTCACACGTCATTTTAGAACTCAGTCTGCCAGCCTGACTTCACACACGCTTTCCTCGTGTAGTTATACTCAGTGGCATCCTCTTGGGGTTAGCGAATGTGCAATATAATAATAATAATAATAGCCATGTGATTCAGTCTCTGTGATTTTAACACGTTGGTTGGGAATGCTCGAGTTTAACTGACTTGACTCTTATACACGTTCCTTCCCAGGTTTAAAAGCCTCGTTGGAAAGACTGCAGTTGGAATATGTGGACGTGGTTTTCGCCAACAGACCGGACCCCAACACCCCAATGGAAGGTAAACATATCTTGCAACTAACTACTCTTATTAGTACTTCTTCAACGAGCCCGTCTCTATGTAATGTGATCCGAGAACACTTTGAAGCCCAACTCTGATCCGATGAGGGCCGAGCGGGCCCCTGATCCGATGAGGGCCGAGCGGAGAGGGGGCAGAGTCTGTTGGGTTGTGTCAGACCTCCACCAGGGACACATCAGGTGCTGTGGATGGAATTGAAAGTATGGCACGAGGGATGTTGCTTTTCTTCCCCTCTTGCCCTCTACTCATTACACATGGTGCTGCACGGGACAGAGTCCATGAATCAATGTAACCATCTGTTTGGATTTGTCTTTGTTTATTACTCTGCCGCCAGGCTGTTTTGTCTGCATTACACAGCAGACGTCATCTTCGTGTTTCCCCCTCAGGTGTTTATCACGGAGCCTTAATAGCTCTCGCACGCCATGGATGGCATACAGTGAAGCAGAAGTCAACACGACTTGAAACAAGCAAAGCGTTATGTGTAAGAAGTCGTCAGATTAAAAGCGCTGTAGTAGATTTTCAACCGGGCCTTTCGGCTTTTTTAGCCCACCTCGTATAGCGCTGCACAGCTATTGAAAATCCCTTTTAGAAACCTTTCTTCGGCATATTTTCGGTCGAGTCTACAGTCATGCAAAAAAAATGCAGAGTTGCAGGCCTGCCATCTTCCATCGCATTACCAATTGGCTCCAGCTTTGTTCCCCTGCAGCTCCTTTCACATTAAGTAGGACAGTCGCCTGTCAAATTCCTGCCTTTAATTTCCAGTCTTGTTTTGTTGGGACTGCAGTGTTTCCCCTAAGATTTTTTTCTCCTGCAGCCGTGCTGAAGTGTGTGTGTGTGAGGCGCACACGTGCACTATGTTGATGTGCGCGTGCACGGTAATGGTGTGTGCGTGCACACAGTGCTAATGTGCGTGTGCACCGTGCAGAGAGGTTTTAGTGTGATCAGTGATTCCAGTCGGGCTCTGCTGCATTCCAACAGAAGTGGTATAACAATAGAACATAACAACAAATAGCATGCAGCCACACTATGTGCACAAGCCAAATGTTTATTTTCATTAATGTCGGCACAAATACAGTTTTTCAGTCTGCAATTTGTAGCCATCCCACCGTCTGGGTTTCATAATACTGTTGCTTCTGTTCTACACAATCAAATATGTAGGCTACTTTCTATTATTAAGTCACTTGTTGTGTTACTCTTTCTCTTAATGCTTCATTTAGTCGTTTAGTCTGAAGTCATTCATGAGCATTTTTCATGGCTGATTGCAGTGGCGCTAGTGATCCAGCGGGGGCGCTGCGCCACAGCTGGATGCATTTAGGGGAAACACTGGAATGGAGGGATGCTGGGAGACACATTCAAATGAATCCACTCATGCGTTCGCCAGAACACAAACAACAAACACCCTGGCCACTGAAATACTCCTCTCTAAAAATAATGTTTACCCATAAAACTGTAATCCTGTTGGTACAAAGCTTTCAAATGAATTGAGAAAATCCTCCAGTACACCGTACATCATGGGCATCATAGAAATAATGATAAACAAGAAGTAAACAACAGTTGGAAGGCTATGAAATTCAAATAGAAAAAATAAAGACTGATGTTGTATATCGGGTCTTGTGTGTGTTACAGACACACAAGACACTGATGTTGTATATTGTGTGTGTTACAGAGACAGTGCGTGCAATGACCCATGTGATAAACCAGGGCATGGCTATGTACTGGGGCACATCTCGCTGGAGCCCCATGGAGATAATGGTAAGAGTACACACACATACACACACACACACACACACGCAATCTTGGATGGCATGTGTCTTTGATCCCCTTGTAATGGCTGTGCTATATGATGAACTACGATTCCTGTGGAGCCTACCAAGGTATTGCTTCTCGTTTTAATCCAAAAGGCCAGGTCACGTTGCAACACATAATCTTGTTAAACGTGTGTGTGTGTCTGTGTGTGTGTGTGTGTGTCCCTGCAGGAAGCGTACTCCGTGGCACGGCAGTTCAACCAGATCCCCCCCATCTGTGAGCAGGCAGAGTACCACATGTTCCAGAGGGAGAAGGTGGAGGTGCAGCTGCCGGAGCTCTTCCACAAGATAGGTGAGTCACGGAGACTCAGCGCTGGGAGGCTGGGCGCTCAAACGGAGCTCTGCCTGGATGTCTGACTTACAGTAATTGGCCACAAAATGGCTGGCAGGGATGAGTTATGTATTATATATAGTTGTATAGATATGTTGTGTTTTTGTTTCTTCTTTTTGTTGCCTAGTTATTGCTATGTCCTCGAGCACACGTTCTCCATATAAAATGACACATTAAAAGTGACTTAACACTATATAATGATGTCCCGGCCCACAGTTTCTCTGTTTATTTCTTCATGTCAGGAACATGTAAGCTATGAATGGTAGCAGGCGCTACATGGGCTGTGGTTTGACTCGAGGGTTTGAACGCCCCTGGAAGGGAAGGTAGACGTGCATTGAGACGAGATGTATTGCACTTTAAACTTTGTCTGCTCACTTGGTAGAGAAACAGAACGGCTAGAGGCAGAGTTCTGAATGTAATTTGATTTGAAGTGAGAGTAGGCTGTGAAATCCAAATGCACTGGTGTCTCCTTTGATCCGAGTGTGTGCCGTATCGGCCGACGAATAAAGATTACGATTCATTTAATTGATCCCCTCGGGGCATAACGGGACAGCAACAGAGAACTAAATAATATGGAGCTAAAATGTCCCGGGCTCCTGTTATTTTCACATGCCGGTAATACAGTGTGCAGTGATAGCCATCCACATTATTAAGAATGCACATAATTGGCTTTTTCTTTTTGCCCTAAAATGTCCCTAGCAACAATATATAGAGAAGGTACAAACGACACATACAACCAAGCGGTCATGAATACTGCGTTGACAGCAACAGATGGTTCTTCTGGTTTTGTAACGTGATGTTTGCTCCTCCAGGTGTGGGAGCCATGACGTGGTCGCCCCTGGCCTGTGGCATCATCTCAGGAAAATACGACAGCGGAGTCCC
>OMNO01052525.1:3285-14902 GCA_900303215.1 Trachyrincus scabrus
TGTATCTCCTCTCTCCTCCACTATTACTACTATTCAGTTATTTAGCACACACTTTTATCCAAAGCGACTTACAGTGAATCCAGATGCATGTCATTAAGGAGCAGGTAGGGGTTAGGGGTCATTAAGGAGCAGGTAGGGGTTAGAGGTCTCTAAGGAGCAGGTAGGGGTTAGAGGTCATTAAGGAGCAGGTAGGGGTTAGAGGTCATTAAGGAGCAGGTAGGGGTTAGAGGTCTCTAAGGAGCAGGTAGGGGTTAGAGGTCATTAAGGAGCAGGTAGGGGTTAGAGGTCATTAAGGAGCAGGTAGGGGTTAGAGGTCATTAAGGAGCAGGTAGGGGTTAGGACGGGACATGGACATGGGGGATGGAACCCTTAGTGAGTACATATCGACTGAACAGCAATCCAAACCAATCTGTTTCAGACGTATTGATCCCTCTCAGACGTATTGATCCCTCTCAGACGTATTGATCCCTCTCAGACGTATTGATCCCTCTTCAGTTCCTTAAAGACTGGGCGGGTTTTGTTTTGTCGAATCAAGACTCGAATCCCCAATTGTGACTTTCACCGTCAACGTCACGTGACTTACGAGGCGTGTCGGACCGGAACCAAGACAGCTGCACTTCGCCTGGCTTGCATTATTCAAAATCTATACTACGCCAGGCACTGCAGTGTTTCAGATTCATTTTATGAGCATTAGAGGTCATTTTATGAGCATTAGTAGCCTTGCTAAATGTACGCTGTACATTTATAGATACTGAGAGGACACTAAAAGCACTACACTGTTCATAATCTACTGCCTTTATTTTTTAAAAGCCATCCATCAATGTTTTTGTTACTTGCATATTTCCTGTTGTCCTGGGCTATAGGTTGTACTCTCTGAAACACACACACACACACACACACACACACACACACACACACACACACACACACACACACACACACACACACGCACACACAGCAGAGTCTGGAGCAGAGAGTCAATAGTTCTGAATGTCTAAAAATGTCTATTCTATTCTATATTCTATTTTCATGTTTTTATTTTGTAAATGCCTGTTTTATTTGTATTCGTGTTCTTGTGTTGTTTTGTTCTATGTTCTGTGATATTCTGCTAGACTGCAGGGTGTAATGGTTTCATGTTGGGGGTCATATATACCGCCAGATAGACTGTCCTCTTCCGCCCTCCTCTGGTTGAACACGGTCACTACACGTGACCTAGTACCTGCCCGTGCGGGGGGTGCCAGCGGTACTGTGGCTCCCCCTGCTGGTTCATCAGAGATGGCACCAGTTGTGTTTCACTTCCGTCAGCAGATGGATGCATGATTCGGTATCTCCTAGTCTCTCAGATTAATATCTAAAGTCTGATGGCAGACTAGCTCAGATCTGGGTGAACAGGGCGTTTCACTTTCTTTCGCTTCATATTGATGAAGGTGATTGATTATGTTGCTGGAGGCGGGGATCTGTAAGGGGCGTTAATTGGCTATTAACCGCGAACACAATCTCGGCCAGCAGTAGTAAATTGTTTCAAATCAACACCGTGTAGAAATAGGCCTACAAGCTTCATCCACTCACGCGAATGAGTTTTCTTAGGTAGAATAGCGCCGTAACGAAACAGGAAACAGGAAACAAGGCAGGTGTTGGTTTCCGGCCCAGACTCTGTGCCGTCTCCCCCCAGAAGTTCTGCTGGATCATCTTCAGTCATCACGCTCTGAGCCTACATCATGTTTTTAACTAAGCAGAGACAATACTATTCATTTTTATCAGACACTTTTATCCTGCCCCAATATGATCCATAGTTAAAGGTGTGTTCTCCTCCATGTGGTCATGTCAATACTAGATATAATATCTATATCTAGTAAATATTATGTCTTACTAAAGGACACATACAGCCTTTATGATATCCATATAATATGATATATATATATATATATGTGTGTGTGTGCGTGCGTGTGTGTGCGTGCGTGCGTGTGTGTGTGCGTGCGTGTGTGTGTGTGTGTGTGTGCCATATGTCCTGATGGACTTCATTATATGTAGCATGGCTGCTAATTCTCCAAATCATAGTGAACACATCAGCATCCCCATTATCATCCACTTGTTCACTGATTGTTCTTTCACCTTGAACACATCAGCCCATCACCCAACTTTCCGCAGGCAGAGAGGGTGTGTTGTTGTTTTTTGTGGCATTATTTTCAAATGTTGTATTATTATAATTTTTTTTACTGTCTAGGTCAACGTAGCCATGGAAATACTGTCCATCCAGAGGTGGATAGAAGCCCTGAAAGCCTGGGCTGTACCTGAGCCACCAGACCAGGACTCCACATGGAACAATCAAGCCTGGTAATCCTTTGTATACTTCTAGTACTTTCTAGTACTTTTTACTTCTAGTACTGCTTATTCCTTAGTTCAGAGATACAAGGATAACTTGACGATCAAAGACCCTGGGACTGGGTAAAACATTGTGTCAAGTTTCATAACCTGATGTCTTCTTTTGAATCAATCAATCTAAAATGTTTCTGTCTGGTGTGGTCTACAATCTAATCTACAATTATTTTGTTTAATTTATAGTATATTAAAATAATTGTGACTATCACTTATATAACCTAGGCATTGTCTCTCTTTCTCTCTCTATCTCTCTATCTCTCTCTCTCTCTCTCTCTCTCTCTCTCACACACACACACACACACACACACGCGCACACACACCCACACACACACGACTGACTGACTGACTGACTGACAGCCCAGTATAGACTAGTGGAGAGCAGAACACTCAGCTGACGGGATGCCCTATCTCCGTTCTCCCAGTCTTCCTTCCACCAAAGATGGATTCTATAGTCTGAACACCTGCACAAAAGTAAGGAAATAGCTTTTCAATACTTATATTTCAGTTTTACTGAGTTTTACTCACATGAATTACATGCTTCTTATTAGGTAAATTAGCTTTAGTGCCTCGATGGAAACCAAACCTATAGTGAGATTGTATTTTTGTATTAATTATATTCCTTTATTATTAGAATTATGATTATGATTGTTATAATAATAATTATTGTTGTTATTATTATTATTATTATTATTATTATTATTATTATGTATTTGTATTGTATTTCAAAATTGTAGCTCTGTACATATGTAGGCCTACATATGGTGACACTTTCTCTTAAAATCAAAGCAAGTTATCAAAGCGACGCATTCCGTTAACACTTTGTGTAATTACCCGTTTTTGTCGCCCGTGGCGCTGTTGAACCCATTCACATTTTTATTACGCACAGAACTGCCCATGATAGAAGATAGTAGTCATTGTCAATCATCAATAATAGGGTTATACAGCAGTTGACACCTTTGAATCTTTCGCTTTTTAAGCATTGCCATTATTTGAAATCATTGCAAATTGTTATATCCTTCGATTGGTATAATACTTACCTACTAAATTCCACGCCGTCAACTAGCAATTACTTTAGAACGATCAATTAGATAGTCTTAACACAAACTAACTTATTTGTATTACATTCATGGACTTATGAGTTTGATTCGTGACTTTACCGATGGATAAAACCAGTGTACCTAACTTCATGTAAATCTATGGACTCTAAATCTAGCGCCGAACGCGCTCGCATCACGCACAGCACGGCGGCACGCGCACGTATTCACTGGCTCTGTATTATTGCTCACAGAAGCCAACCACCATGGAGGGCTAAAGGACCAGACGGACGATTATTCTCTTCATATTTTACATTGGAAATCGGTCCTTATGTCGCGCCCGGGAGCATATAGACCACGCCAGTGTCCCCGATGCGGTGGATTAAGGGGAACGGGCTTCCAGAGACGGTAGGGAGGATACTTTTGATAAAAACAAACGGCCGATAACGTAGCTCTTAGCTAGCCCAACTAGCTAGCACAGTAAGGTAGCTAGCTGGCGCTGCAGGGCTGCCGCAACCAACAGAGTGGAAAAACGTGCCCTCCCGTTTTTTCTGTTGTTTGATCCATGGTCGAAGGTTTTCCTAACGTCTGCCAATGTAACTTTTTTTTTTACAAACTTCTTCCCCGTTGGCCATCCTCCACTACTTTATTCAACTAGATTGCCCATGCGGAACTTGAGGGATGTTGAAGTAACGTTACACAGGCCCGCCTTGTGTGATAGTAGAATTTGTTTCTATTACCCATCCCCCCACCGCCTCTGCAGGCCAAGATGAATGAGATTCCCCACTTCAAAGCACTGGCACTTGGTGGTGGCATTGCCGCAAAGCTAGGTAGCTAGTTACCCGTACTCTGGTACGACCGGCCCACAGGCTTCACTCACCAAGTTGTTATGTCTTTGGATTTGACGCTAGCGTTTAGCTTCCGAGGAGGCTAACTGTTCGGTATTCTGTAGTTTTAAACTCAGTTTAAAGCTCGTCAAACTTGGCTCCCGGTGAGGGCTGTTTGCTAATGTGAGCGACTTTAAAATCTAGCCCTTTCACTTTTAATGGTGCCAGGTTCCGAGTGTGCTGTCGTTTTTTGTTTTAATTCGTAATCCAAGCAAACCTGCTAAAACACAATGTAAACAATATGCCATGCTAGGTGCCCTTGCTCGCTCGCCAACAAACATGTTTGGTTCTTGTGATGTAGCCGACACCAATCTTGGTGTTGAGGCGTGTTTGGGAAGTGTAAATGTTATTATTCTGATGAACTTCACTCGTGTGGTTACCGATTCCTCCTCGTCTATATCTTGTGTTATATTAAGTTGTAACGGCCAGGCGAGTATGAAACTGAAAATAAGTAACTAACTGAATAGAAGACGTATGAGCATAAATAGTGTTTGAATTACATATTGGACATGATATTTTTGTGGCTTTGTTAATTGTATCATATTTCTTCTCACCCATCGTAGGGACACTTGTTTGTCAGCAGAATCATTGCTGGAGAGGAAGATCTGACCTTGGCTTCCTGCAATCAGAGACATGAGTGTGGTCAGAGAATTACATGGGATTGGGTACCGGGGAGGGGTTGTGGCCTCTCACAGCGGCCCCACCCACTTCACAGAGGATGCTCCACGGCCTCCGGTCCCTGGCGAGGAGGGGTCTGATGTCGACCCTCCGGTCCAGTCCCAGACCCTCTACTTTCCCCCGTCGTCTTCGTCCTCCAAAATGGCGGAGCTGCCAAGCTACACGCCATCCTCGTCCTCGGCAACCCCGCGTCGCCCGGACCTGGATCTGGGCTACGAACCCGAGGGTTCGGCCTCGCCAACGCCACCATACTTGAAATGGGCCGAGTCACTTCACTCTCTCCTGGATGACCAGGAAGGAATCCAGCTGTTCCGTAACTTCCTGTGCCAGGAAGGGTGTGCGGACCTCCTTGACTTTTGGTTTGCCTGTTCGGGATTCCGCAAAACCAGCCAGGACAAGAGGTCCAAGCTGGCCAAGGCTATTTACAGGAAGTACATTGTAGACGGCACTGGGATTGTGTCGCGGCAGATCAAGCCCGCCACCAAGAGCTTCATCAGAGACTGTGTGGTGAGGCCGCATCCAGACCCCGCCATGTTTGAACAGGTGATTACAACACGGATACCACATTTTTAAACGGCTCTTTATCGTTTCTTCACCCAAATAGTAATGACAACACTCATAACCCAATAACAGCAACTTGGAAAAATGACCAACTACACACAACAAACCAAGTATCCCTGATGTTTTTTGTTATTGTGAGGTGTAAATGGTGCGGGAGCTGGTTTAATCTCGATTGACGAACGTCGACGAACGTCCGCAGTTTCTTCTTCTGTTCTTCTACTGACTGATATAGCGGTGATAAATACAATGACATGACAACTGGGTCCCGCAAATGAAGCCAGACATGTAATACTGCCACAAACTATGTGTAAACTATTCCAATCGATAAAATATACGCCGTGAATCAATATAATATTGGGGGAAATGAAATCGCGATATTTTAGTGTATCGTTTCTTTTTTCAACCCACCCATAGCTCATGGTTGTATCTGCCAAGAAATTCCATATCGGTGCATCTTAAGAATGACAAATGATTGTATAGGCTAGCAGGCTGTCAGTGGTGACTGAACATTTCGAGAGAGACGCATGTCCAGCAGAATGGACGACGGCACACAGATGTTGGGAAAACACAGAGTAGGCCTTTTGAGAGCTTGCAGCTGGGTTTCCATCTTGCTGTAACTGCTTTACAAGATGAACCTCAACACTGGACCACACAGCTCATTTAGTTGAGTAAAGTTTACTGACTTGGCCACTTAGCTTCTTATTTTTCTTCCCAAATTTCCCATCTGAGATGAATAAAGTACACATTATCTTATTCCTATTGGATGGATTGATAGTTGAATACAGCATATTAAATGTATGGATAATTGTTTTTAACTCATATTTAATTGAAATATATTGCTGTGTCGATATATTGGGTTGAATTGCCTGTAGGCATTCTTTCTATTTAAAAATGTGAAGGCGCTATCCAATTTCAGCATTGTAATCTGTGACAATGTTTGTGTCTGTGACTCAGGCCCAGACAGAGATTCAGACCACCATGGAGGAAAACACCTACCCGTTGTTCCTCAAGTCCGACCTCTATCTGGAGTACACGCGAACAGGAGGGGAGAGCCCCAAGCCTAATCCCAGCGACCAGAGCCCCTCCTCGGGGATGGCCAAGCCTGTGCCTGGGTACCTACCCACGCTTGCAGAGGATGAAGAGTGGAGGTGAGGCATCTTTTTGTTTTATAATCCACTATTTGTCTATTAAGTTGTGCCCGATGGTAGGGCTGAACAAGTAATCGAAATATTATCGAAATCGCAATATGACCATTGGCCAAGTGAAATTTCCAAATCGCAGGAGCTGCCATTTTTTGATAAGGGTAAAATGTGTAAATGTAAATGAATAACACCATTATAAATGAAGTACTGTAGTGCTGCCCGATGGCTCACAGGTCGTCCTTCATCTTCTATGCTTTGTTTGCTTGCCGGACAAACCAGGTGTGGAGGAGGAGGAACTAGAGAAGAGGAGCTGGAGGATGAAAGTGAGTGTGGAGAAACGCCCGCCAGCAGGGTGACTCAGCGCCTGCTGATGGAGACGCTGCCGCAGAGAACCGTGGCCAACAGACGGAGGCAGGACGTCAGGGAGTACAGGTGTGTGTGTGTGTGTGTGTGTGGGTGTGGGTGTGCGTGTGTGTGTGTGTGATTCACCTTCATCATCGTGGATGCTGTGTCTATTCTTGCACCAGTGTTTGTTTGTCTGTGTGGGGGACATATAATCCACCTTTTCACCCACCGTCATGGATGCTGTGAGTTTTCTTTTTTTTTTAACCCCTCTGTCTTCATCCCTAGACCGTGGAGGGAGCCGGTGAATCCGTACTATGTAAACATGGGCTATGCCCGAGCACCGGTGACCAGTGCCAACGACAGCGAGCAGCAGAGCATGTCGAGCGACGCGGACACGCTTTCTTTGACGGACAGCAGTGTGTAAGTGTCCCACTCGTCTGCCCCTGATGTGTTTCTTCATGACCACCGTTATGATGTTTTAAGCATATAGCATATTGATGCCGTATAGCTGCTCATTTCTTAAGATGTGTACGATCTAACACTTGTTTTATTGTGTCTGTCTGTGTGTGTGTGTGTGCAGAGATGGTATTCCTCCATATAGATATCGTAAGCAGCATCGCCGCGAGATGCATGAAAGTGCCAAAGCCAATGGGCGTGTCCCCCTACCTCATATACCTGTAAGTCCTTCAGAAGCGTACACTATATATCCCTGCAAGTCCTTCAGAAGCTTACACTATATATACCTGCAAGTCCTTCACAAGCCTCCACTAGGTCAAAGCAACTCTTCACAAGCAGGCCGATCACATAAAGCAGGCACTAAACCAAGCAAGGGGAGAAATGTCATCCAGGTGCTGAGATTTGCTAATGACAAACAGAAATAAAAAAAACAACTTGATAAGCCTTTTGTTAATCAGCAACGTCACGCACAGTACTTTCAGCGGCCTACCACACAATAAAGAAATGTAAATCACATACTGATTTGCTAAGGCAGTTGGCCAAGAACAAGTGCTTGGCAAAGCAAGGACATCCTATTATCTACAGCCTGTTGTGATTGCCTACATTATTCTCTGCACATAGCAGTATGAGACAAAATGTCGGCCACAGGCACGGACCCACAAGCTTGATGCACACTGAATCACTAGCAGTGCCACAGTCGATTCTGTATCCGTACTAAAGGCGCCTATTCCTAATGACACATCTTGGCACACGTTGTGCTTGGAACAGTAAACACCACTATGCTAATTTCTCCTATTAAGACTGCTTTCAGTTAAATATGGCAATTTCACACGGGAAACACAGGCATTCGTGGCACTAATTTAGTTGTGTGCTTTGCGTTTATGTGTACAGCGCACGTACCGCATGCCAAAGGACATCCACGTGGAGCCAGAGAGGTTCGCTGCGGAGCTCATTAGCAGACTGGAGACCGTTCTGAGGGAGCGAGAGGCCCAGGAGAGACTCGAGGAGAGGCTGAAGAGAGTCCGGCTGGTGAGTCTCACTGCGCATGTGTGGATGTGTGTGTGTGAACAGTCATTTAATAACTCTGTTGCCTTATCAGCGTGTTTGATTGATATCATTAAATAATATGGTTTTATAGCCTAATTGAATAATAATGAGATGATGATATGAGGTTTGAAACGGCAGATAATTTTTTAGTTTGGCCATATACATGTAATGACCATATAATGTAATACACTGACCTTCAGCTGTGGACTGTTTAGAATTCATAAGCACATAGTGTGTAAGTCCTTCTATTTATCATGACATTTTCATATCAATATATTTTCCATATTGTCCAGCCCTAGTGGGTCGACATAAACGTATACTTCATCATCATCCGTCATCCAGGGTTCCCGTGGAGCCTTTAAAAGTCTTAAAAGGCATTGAATTCATTAATCTAAAAATAAGGCCTTACTTGGTATTAAAATGTCTTAAATCAATCTTTCAAAAGTCTTAAAAATGCTTAGACATGGGAAGTAGGATTTTATTAATTGTTTTTCTCTGAAGTTGTAAATCTATTTTTTAAAATAATGTACCGATCAGGACAGTGGAACCAACAACACTCTTATTGTTGTTGACATTTGAAGTAGATCATCTAACCCTTTCACTGGACCAAAAAAGTCATGTTTTATGTTACAATAAACATTTGGGCAAAATTGTCCCTAACCCTAAATCATTGATGTTGTTTTTCTCTTCATTTGTGGTTATTGTAAAGTTGGTCTTAAAATGTAATTCCGAGTGGCATTAAAAAAGTCTAAAGTCTTATAAGGTCTGTCATCGCTCAAACCTACCATCTGCCCCTTTCTTCCTGCCAGGAGGAGGAGGGCGACGACGCCGACGTCTCTGTGACGGCCTCCATGTCCTCCCACAGCCTACCGCTGGCCCTGACCGCCACCTTCCCGCCCCTGTACGGCGCCCGCTACTCTGAAACCACCACCGCGGCCAACACGGCGGCCGCCACCTACGGCGGCCTGGTGGCCATGGACGACGCCACCGACGACGACCCCGAGTCCATCCTGGACGACCACGTGCAGCGCGTCATGAAGACGCCGGGCTGCCAGTCGCCGGGGGCAACCAACTCCAACTCGGGCGGAGGCGGGCGACACTCGCCTCCCAAGTCGTCGCGGTCGCCCGACGGAGGCGTCGCTCCGCCCCACTATCCGCCTTCCCACTACCCCCCGCACCGGGTCGGAGGTCACGGGCTGCCGGCCGCCGCCATGAAAGGTAGAGTGCAACAAAGCTATTTTTGTTGTTGTTGATATTTTGTTACATTTTTACTCCTGTATTTTTGTATTGTGTATATAAATAAAATGTATTATTATTATTTTATACTAATGGTATTAATTATATATGTCAAGTAAATGCTATATGTGTGGCCCTTAATCACAGTTACAGTCTCAAAGGGCTTCACAGACCCAGATATCGGATACCCCCTGACCATAAAAAAAACTCCCCAAATCCAAGCACCTTGCGAAGGAACACAGAAGAGGGAGGAGTACCTATTAACGTTGTTGTGGTTTTCTGTCCTAGGCATGCACCACCACAAGCAGCTGTACCACCACAGGGGCCGGGAGGGCCAGGAGGAGGTGGGCTCCAGGCCCCAGGGCAACTTCCCCTGGAACGGAGAGCCTGCCAGCCAGTACGCCGGCAGGGGGCGGAACTATGCGGACGGCGCAGGAGCTAGCACGCTGGATGGCATGGGCTACAGGTGTGTGTGTGGGTGTGTGTGTCTGTGTCTGTGTCTCTGTGTGTGTGTGTGTGTCGATGGCCAAGAGAATATCTTCCTCTATCTAGCTCATTGTTTTTCACAATGTAGCTACAGGGGGACCGCGTGGATTATATAATAGCCAATTTCTTTTCTATTTTATCATTTGTGTACATACCTCCATATGAACCCCTGCTCCAGCTCTGTGGCCTCTGCTGACTCTGCGTGTGTGTTTTGGGTTTTGCAGCAGTAAAGGTAGCACGCTATCGCGACGGAGCGTCAAGAAGGCGGACATGTCTGGGAAAGGGGAGGAGAACGGCCGTGGCTCTGACTCCCAGGTGCCTATGGAGGACCTGGAGAGGAATCAGAAGATCCTTCAGTGGATGAATGACGGAGAGGCTCTCAGACACAAGAAGAGCACACACAGGTATTGTTATACACAATACACATTCACTTGCATTATACACATTCACACACCACACATTCACTCAAGGTCCCCATGGTATTCTCATACTTGTATGAGGGCACATCAAATATTATGTTTGTTGATACTTTAGTTTCTGGCGTTAATTGGATTTCTTGCATGGTGTAATTTCAACACTAAAGTGATTACTGAAATTAAACTATTCCAGTTACACAGCCATTCAAACGATCACGCTATTGCTTTGAACCTTCTGTAATCATGTTATTCGCCTCCATGTTAAGGCTCCCATTCACAGATCATCATGCTGCAAGTTCAAACGTATTTACAGAAACCCCACGGCGATTAATACAATCTAAAAATGTCCTATTAAAATATGGAAGCACAAAAATGTATAAAAACTAAATACAATCAGGAGTTTATTCTCTTTGCCAGGGCAAATGGGTTCAAGTCTAAATTAGGGCTAGGCTATTATCATAAGCTAATGTGGAGTCACGTCGTATGATCATAAGTATTGGGAAGTTACCACATTATCTGTCACAATATCTCTCATATTTGCACTAATACAAAAATCACAATTTTATCTTATTTTCTTATTACATTACGTTTTATGTTATGGGACTAAAACCTTTAGGATGATTGGATTACAAAACTGATGACTTTTGTTGTTGTTATTGATTCAGTATTGATACACTAAACAATAATTGAATTTGAATGAATTAAATCTGCCCAGCCAGTGTATAATTTGGGTCGTGGAAGAGGGCGAACTAGACGTGTGTGTGTCAGGCCGGGGTTTCCCCTGACATGGTCTCTCTGTGCTCCGTGCTCTTCCAGCGGCAGCACCAGTGGCTCCAGGCGGACGGCGGGCAGTAACGAGTCCCCGCGGCCCACCTCGGTGGAGCGCCCCGGGGCCGTCCACCCCTGGGTCTCGGCCCAGCTGCGCAACAACCCCTCGTCCGCGTCCCCTT
>OMNO01052542.1:11832-22930 GCA_900303215.1 Trachyrincus scabrus
CTTATAAAGGATGTTTTGTCGTGTCAGTGTCTTACTAATGCAGTTATAGGGTCGTATATGCATGCACTTTGCATTCAGTGGGGTTTTTTTTGTTGCATTTTTTATTGAGCTACTCGTGCCACATATCCCTGCAACCCATCTCTGTTTTCTATACGGGCTGATTGGTCTGCAAAAAAGAACCTCTTTATACCCAATCAGAATCAGTTTACCTGGGCTATTTTCGGAGGTTCCATCCATGACATTGCTCTGCCAAGTGTTCGAGTAATTCCTCTCCTCTAATGTTGAGCATATGTCTTTCAAATTGGCCACAGATGCTAGGGGTTTCTATGACAGAAATACATGTTCTCAGCTGCACAAATGCCTGGCAAGCCCTGCATCTTAAGTCATTATTTATTTAATCTGCTCTCCTAACAAGCTTCTGACTCTCATTTTTGTCTCCCAGCATGTGTCCTCCTGATTTGTGATTGAATCTCAATAGTGCCAAATAGTAGCAGTTAGATCTGCCAGCCTTTGCTTTATTCACAATGTCTACTTGATGCTCTCCCCTGATGCTCTCCCTGCACAGCGAGGGTCTCTGAGCACGATTTCAAAAAACACCTGGTGCCTTCATCTTTACCGACTTGCTTTTTGTTTTTATTCCTTTCCTTGGATAATGTTCAGAGTTCAGAATGGACTCACCAGCCACCGCTGGGTTGGAACAACGCGGTACATCGCACATAAATTCACTGCATAGAAAGATGGTCAGGTTTTTTATGAGGATTTATATAAGGGTATTGTATTGCATGAGGTATTGTCTCTATGGTTGACTTGCTGTTTCTGATTCATTAGAAATACAGCAGTGCACCAATTACAAAGATAATACCTAATCAGAGTTGTGACCTCATGCATCACTTAGCGACAGCATGAAATATAACATTGAGCCCCCAGCCAGCCATACGCTGCCTCTTGCTTGCATGGTTCAATACACTCATATACTGTGTAGTTCATCAGTGAATATAATACCCTAAATCTTGACTACACACACACCAATATATCCTAAAATCAAATGGAAAATGTGGCCACTGTTGCAGAAAGCATGTGTTTTACTCTGTTTATTCTTTTCCCCGTCTTATCTCCCTTCAAGTCAAGTGGCACTGACGTCAGTTGTACATCAATTTCAGAGAGTGGATTTTTTTCACTCCATTTCATTTTTCTTTTTGCTATTTTTCTCTCCCTCCCTCTCTCTCTCTCCCTCCCTCTCTCTCTCTCCCTCTCTGTCACGACAGACGGCCGTTGTGACACACTGGGGTCAGTCAGAAATGAAAGATATTCATGCAGGCATGCAATGCTAGTAATGAAGTCTTGGCTTGACCTTCTGCATGATTGATTCTGTAATTTAGTTTTCTCAGGCACTGCTCAAAATGGAATGATGTCATGTTGGACATGTTTTAAATACCCATAGTGCATCAGGAGATATGTGAAAGGGGTATTGGCTAGATCAGGGGGAGGGGCACCCGTGGCCTCATGATCTATGCGTGTTTGTGTGTGTGTGCGTGTGTGCGTGTGTGCGTGTGTGCGTGCACGTTTTCACAAGGTGAGTTTTAGATAGATTTGTTTTTGAGAGGTAAGGAAGATAGGACACATTGCTCAGGAGAGAGAGAGAGAGAGAGAGAGAGAGGGGGGTGTTTGACTGAGACAGGGCAGCGGAAAGAAAAACAATTTATCTTCATGCTATTATAGCCTTTACTGGCATTCAAAATTCCATTTTTCTCATTTGGCTTAAGCACAGACTTCAGCAGGCTGCTGAAAATGGAGGGGAAAAAAATAAAATGATGTCCACGTTTAGAGGCCGAGTAAAGGAATATGTGCAGAGCACTGATAAACTATCTTTAATAGGACTGACCTTTCATGCTGGCGAAAGTTACTGGGGGATTCATCCTTATAATTACCATATAGATGATTTTGCCCCTCTCCTGCCATGGAACATTTCCAAGAGCTCGACTGTTGATTGAATGGAAATTGAACTTGTTAACATTCTTTTCAGCCTGTTAGAGCTCACATGGTAGCACTGTTCATAAATTCTCCCCCTCTCCAAATCCCTATTTGCAATATCTCCAACAACAGTCGCAAGCCGCTGTTTATTGACATCACTGTTTAAATATGTATTCCCACCCGGCGGAATAAGAAATGCGAGCTATCTCATCCGAACACGAGCATTCACTGGATTCTGAGCTTTGAAAAGGCACAACCAAATGTCCAGTGCTACCTATGGATATATGTTGTGTTTTTGCATAATTCTAGTTGTTAAACCATTCGTTTGGAGGAATAGAAATGAGTAAGATATGGAAGACGCCTATTTTGATCACTAGACAACCTTTTGAGAAATATATAATGGTGTTGTTATGCTATCAATGTACAATGTCCAAGAACCATATTTTGAAATCAGATTTCTCAGGAGATTACCTTAATCTCACTGGTTGTTTTGCTCTCTTGGTGTTACCGTGTGCATGCACTGATGCATAAACACACGTGCACATGCGCAGCATCCAACCTGACAAAGCAAAGGCACACGTGACCACTGTGCACCCGAGATAAGGACTTTATTTGCAGATTTATGATGACTATCAACCTTTCTAGTAAGAGGTCTGCTGGAGCTCCAGACAATACTGCAATCAATATGCAAATGAGACAGCGGAGAGTCAAACCTGTTCTGGATTCTTATTCATAATCAGCGCCGCTGTTATTTAAGACGAAAAAGGATGTCAGATATCGGCAGTTGTTTTTCCTCGCAGCGTAGCATTTGTTCAAATCAGGCCCCTTTTTGGTATCGCTGGTATTTTATATCAATACGTGAAGAGGAAAATCATTGTCTCTGCCAAATGTGGCAGAGCGCTTATCAATCTAACAAGGATGATATGTTTTAGTGGTGGATATTTAACTGTGGCAGGTCTCCAAAATGCACCGCATCTAAAAGCCATTTTGAGGAAATCACCATATTCCAAATAAATGGCAGAATGGGCCATTGCTCTGAGTCAAAATTGCATCATTGGGATTGGGTGAAAGTGCTATTATACAGATGGCTACGACTAATGAGCTCAGTGTGTGTGTCTTTGATGTTCTCAACGAGCAGAGAGCAAACTGAGAGCCATCGTGTGCTCAATAATGAAAATGAGAAGAACACTTTGCTCAGGAAATATGGAAATCAGAGTCACTTGGTCAACGGCTTATTTACTGCAGCATTTTTCTAAGAACGAATGCTAAAGGTATGCATGCATACGTGTTGAGGATTATTCCTTGCACGTTCATAAAGAATGTGCTTTTGGATTTATCAAATATTGATTTGATGAATGCACAAAGTGATAGACTGCATTTGATGATTTGATAGGTTGCATTTATCAAAAAGAGTAGACATGACACGTGGAAACAGAAATTATTTATAGATCCAGCGTGTTTGTTTGAAAATACTATTACAATATTGTTTTTGAAGACGGCTGTTCACAAGGTCCTTTCAATAAAGCCAGGTGCGCGCCGGGTTTATGATGTGTTGATGTAGGGAGAGATTGAATTTTGCACCGCTGAATACCAGATGGATCTACCTAGGGAGAACAAATCACAGTTTCTGTTGTGTTCAATTCTCCATCGCTGTTCCATGTCACTTCTACTAGCTCTCTGATCAGTCTCACCTCGAGGGACCTGGCAGTCCCCCTAATTTTACCCTCATCGCAATCAATGCACTTCTGTCGTCCCTCTGCTACGTCTCTTTCGAGAGCCAACATGTTTTACTGGAGAAGACCATACTCAATTTTTAAAAAAGATGTTATTATATTACACCCGGGACAGCGGAAGGTAGAGAATCTGTCCAAGACACTTACATTTTATCCTCTCAACCGGTTGATTTATGGAGTTCATTATACAGAAGTATTTCTTCTCCTCTTTGACATGATCTATGAAAGCAGCCGTAAAATAGAATTCCATCTCTAAATGTACCGGAGCTATCGTTTCTCTGTGGCTTCTTCCCCAGAAGCAGGGGAAGGCTACAGCATTTAAAAAGTCACATTTCACTGAAATGCATGGCGTTCTTTATGTTACAGGGCACCTCAATTGAAAAAGGATTTGTGAATAATGGTTACATGCATACAAACACTGACTGGAACTGTCCGTCTTTTTTTTATGACAGCTGGGGTTAGGTTACAAACTGAGGGGAACTGGCTCCATCTTCTACATCCTCATCTTTTGATATTCTCCAGACACTAGTCCGAAACCCTGTCACCGATTTCCATACAATAGAGGGTTTTTTTTTAAAATAGTAAATCAATTGATTTCTGTTGCCTCTCTATTTCTGTCTTATGAGGAGGGCTGCTCCACTATCAAGGCCATGCGTCCTGGACGGTAATGGGACAGAGTGACATGTGATCTATTCTGCCGGCGTTCAATGAGATATTTCTGTGTTATTCAAGGCTATGGCTTCTCCAGCCTTCTTGCGGGCCGTCGGAACAGCACATTAGATTGGGTAGTGAATAGGGAGACGGCTCACATCAATAACAGTCTGTGTGCATTGTGCGCCACAGATAATGAATCCCTGACGGGTCTGTTCTGTGGGAATCGTCGGTTGATTTATTTTTTTTTCATTCACCATATAGAACTTGAACCTGTTCACAACCCTCCTTTTTGGATATGTAGCCATTCTGTTTTCCATCTTTCGTATCACGAGCATACACGGTGTAACACGGTGTTGAAATAATAGGCTGTACGTGAGTACAGAAATGACCAACACTAACTGGGGCTCCATAGTGCTCAGACATCGTGAGCATGTGATCTTATCGCCTGGCATCTTGTCTCCGCTGTTCGTCTGCAGAACGTGGGACCCAGCCATCTTCGCCAGTACCCTTCCAACCCAGCCATGATGATGCGGTCCATCGTCAACATGAACAACCCCAATGGGATGATGCCCCGCGGTCACCTGACCACCATCAACCAATCCCACCTCAATGCGCAGCTGGGACCAAACACCCACACGTCGCCGTCACCGCCTGCCAGCAAGTCGGCCACGCCCTCCCCCTCCAGCTCCATCAACGAGGACGACCAGGACGACGGAAACCGGGTGAGGACACCTGGAATGAATTAATAGACCCGTCACTGGCCGCTTGGAAAGTGCTTCTCAGGAACGAGCCTTGCACTACCAAAGTTGTTTTTGTATGCTTCAGAAAATGCGCCCGTAAATATTCACCAATCTGGTTGACCATCTGCATGACGGTGATTCTGTGTGGAAATGTGTGATATTTTAATGGGAGGCTGCCGAAGACCAACGTATCATGTCTGTCCTGTGTCCTTCCATGTGGTCGGTAATGTCGCTTTCCATTGTGTTTGGCAGCATCGTAGCTTTTAACAAATAATGTTAAAACATGGACAACAAAGGATACTGTTTTTGCAGTGGAGCCTTTTTGTTTTTAAACCACTCATTGCCCCATGGATTTATGGGTAAATAATAACAACGGTGCTCTTATCTAAATGAGATCATGTCCTGTTGGCAGGTCACCGGCGAGAAGAGGCCCGCTCCTATAGATCCGTCCAAGAAGCCCAAGACACCGAAGAAGAAGAAGAAGAAGGACCCCAACGAGCCCCAGAAGCCCGTGTCGGCGTACGCCCTGTTCTTCAGGGACACGCAGGCCGCCATCAAGAGCCAGAACCCCAACGCCACCTTCGGCGAGGTGTCCAAGATCGTGGCCTCCATGTGGGACGGTCTCGGAGAGGAGCAGAAACAGGTACACCGGCAAGTTTTCAGTCAAACTGAAGAAATCCTTTTTTTTTAACGGGGGATTCATCTTTGATATGTATTTATAATACATGTGTGAATTCATCTGCGTGTGTACTGTTTGTATATTTAATAACTTGCCTCTTTTTGTTCATCCCAGGTGTACAAAAGCAAAACAGAAGCTGCCAAAAAGGAGTATTTAAAAGCGCTCGCGGCTTACCGCGCTAGCCTGGTTTCTAAGGTGAGAAAATCATTTTTTTATACCTTTCCACCTGACAAATGTGTTAATTTGAACTGTTTAAGATGTTAAATATTCATTGTCAATAATACCAGCCTTCTGGAAGGCATTACAAAAAGAAACACACCAACCTTCTCGAAGGCACTGTCAAAAAATCACACCAATATGGTGGAAGTTATACTTGAGCAGCTCCGTGTGGAAGACCTGGACTCATGGAGCCACTGTGTCCCGTTGTCTCCACCCAGGCTGCGGCAGAGTCCGCCGAGGCACAGACCATCCGCTCGGTGCAGCAGACGCTGGCCTCCACCAACCTGTCTCCGGGCATGGTGCTACCGTCCCCCCTCAACCAGCACTCGCCCATGCCCTCGCCGGGCCTGGCCCTGCAGCAGGCCATGCCGCGGGCCATCGCCCCGAAGCCCCTCCAGCTGAGGCTCGGGGGGAATCAAATGGTGTCGTCTGTGGCGGGCGGCCACCAGAACGCGCCCTCCGGGTTGCCGCCGCAGATGCTCGGCCAGATGGGTGCCGGGGGAGCCCAGTCCAACGCCATGTCCCAGATGAGTCCCCCCATGCCGCCGGGGCAAGCAGCAGCAGCAGCAGCATGCCATGCAGCAGATCCAACAGCAGCAGCAGCAGCAGCAGCACCAGATGCAGAAGCACCTGCAGCACCACCAGATGCAGCAGCAGCAGATGCACCACCAGCACATCCAGCAGCAGATGCAGCATCAGCATTTCCAGCACCACCTGCAGCAACAGCTGCAACAGCACCACATGCAGGAACAGCAGCAACAGCAGCAACAGCAGCAGCAGCGACAGCAGCAGCACCAACAACAACAACAACAACAACAACAACAGCAGCAGCAGCAGCAGCAGCAGCAGCAGCAACAAATGCAGCTCCAGCACATGCAGATGCATCAACTGCATCAGCAGCAAATTCAGCATCTCCAGCAGCAGCAGCAGCAGCAGCAGAAGCAGCAGCAGCAGCACCAGTCCCAGTGTTCCCCTCCCCAGCATTCTCCAGGCACGCCGCACTCTGTGAGCGGCTCCACGTCCCTCGGCAGCCCGCAGCCCGCAGCTCAGCAGCCGCACCCCTCCCAGATCCAGGCCCACGCCCAGGCCATGTCCCAGGTCAGCATCTATTGAGCCAAACACGCCAAGTCCTTTCTCCAAGAGCGGGAATAAAAAGCATAAAAGCATCACTCTAGGTTGCTTTTTCTAAGTTGCACTTAAAAAGTGTGTAAAAAAAAAAAGAAATGTTGGGAATGTTATGCAGGAGAAATTGTCCATTGTTATAGACGGATATGCACATACGTGTACAGAGTGCAAATACATGAGATGGATTTTGTCTATGAAATAGGCTGAGCTGTGAGGGCAGTACCCGGCAGTACCCGGCAGTACCCGTTTCTTTGCTGGGTCTTTAAATTGTCTTTCTTTTGGTTTTTTTGTATTTTTTCTTTTTTTTACTGACTCATTGTATGTGGGAAGACGAGAATGTCTTTTGCTGTTTTTATTTAACAATAAAGCTTTATTTATGAGGTCAGAGTTGTCAGTTCAGTCTAGCAAATGGACATTTTGAAGGTATTTTAACAAAACCAATTCTGAGCAGCTCTCCCGCCTCTCCTGCAGAGAGCCACCTGAACTGAGTGATTCCCAGGTAGGGTACTGGAAACCGGTATCCACCAATCAATACCTGTTACCACACTGGCCAGTATATTCTGAGACCCTCTCGCTATACTTCTCTCTCACCCCTCGTTCCTTTGATGTAATTGATTAACAACTGCCCAGGAGGAAATGATCAAACCATCACGTGACGTAAGGGGGGCGGCTAAAGTGATTTTTCAACACATTCGGCACATTGGTCAGAAAGACAGACACTGTCTTTAGGACACGGAGGGGTAGGTGGAAAAAATAAGATCTTTGGACTGAGTGAAGGACGGAATAGACTGACAAATACTGCCATGAATCATTTATGTCACCCTGTCATCGACTGTAGCTGTAATCTGCTGTACATGTTTCGTAGAGAGGAGCGACCATTACATGACATTCACCCTGAAATGTACGTACCTGGCACTTCAAAAAGAAAAAGACAACAGAAGACTTCACCCTCTGATGTGTTATGTTTTTACTTCAGATGTTTAATAATTAAATTATGTTTTTATTTTGTGTCATAAAGGGATATTTTATTGTTAATACAAATCGGGGCAGATGGTTTCACGAAGGATGTATTTTTACACCATTCCTTGGGTCCTTATTTGTCTCAACAACAAAAAAGAATTGAAAACAGAAGACTCTCCAGTTTGTTGCACTGTCAAAGCCAATTGAAAAACATTGGGGGGGGGGTATTTTAGCCAGCTGTACATAAAATTCCTGAAGAAGAAAATGTTGTACATTTTTCATATCACTTGTTGTAAAGTTTTAATATGTAAGGCTTTAATTAAAACGTTGGTAAACGACCTGTGGATTGCTATATCACATAGTGCATTTATGCTCTTTTGTACTTTTTTTATGAGTTCCATTGTGGCGTTTCTTTCCTTTGTTTTCACTTATAAACCAACTGCTTTTGAAAACCTGTCGATAGGATATTGGTATGACGTTCTTTAAACACCTGTTTTCAGCTCTCGATAGTGAAGATAATTTAACCCTTGAATTCTGCTTGACCGTGAAGACAACACACAGAGACATTCCATCACTAATATGACCGTAGCCATAATTTTGTATGAAGTATTATATATTTCCTTTGTGTCTCTTGATGATCAGAATTAAAATAACAATCACAAATATTTATTTGAAGGAATCGGCTCATTTCCAAGACTATATTAGCCATACTTTTTATGAAGTATTTGTTTTTGTCACCCTGTTAGCTATTGGAAATAAAGATAACTACATTATGCATAGGACTCAATTCTTCACAACATACTTTAAACCAAGTCATTCTAAAAAAAATAAAAAATGTATATAGCAGAGTAATAGAATAAAAAAAGGAACAATGTTCTTCACTGGGATGCATGACCTATAAATCTCATTATTACGGTGTGTGCGTTCACCGGGGGTTTCAACAGAGGCCCCTTGTAACGGCGTGTGAATACAGAGTTAGACTGGAGCGGGTCAGCGTGTAACTGGTGCTTGTCTCAATAACTGTCTCCTTCCTCAAACACAAGTGCTTTGGATTCAGACTCTTTCTCACTCCCTTCAACGCTGGTTCATTTCCAAGTCTTCCCCAGAGGGCCGCTGAGCTCCCGTTGAATAATATGGTGAGTTGTGTGTTGGGGGGAGAGCAAGCAAACAATAATAATCATATCTCCGCGATGGGGTGCACAGCCATGGCCTTGGGAAGGTCCTTGTTTTTGGGCGAGGCGGTTCAAAGACTTTCAACACTGTTTACTGTGAGCCACGCATTTTTTTGGAGAGCGAAATTTCCTGTGGCGCCGCGGTACGGAAAACGATGTCGATTCGATATCCACATTGTTGTTTTTAAACAGGAAAAAAAAGACATCTAATTTGCAGCGTGCGGCCATGCGGCTGCAGGTGTTTGGCTCTTCAGGTCGGTGTTTAAACGACGGCCGCTCTGATTAATTGCAGCATCTGTCCTGTCGGTAGACACGGGACTCGAGAGGTCTGCAAGAACACAACTGCAGACGAGCACCCTGACAACAGTCTTAAAGCGCTTATGATGAAATGAAAATTAAAAAAACAGCGAGTGGCGTGCATGACCTGAATCTCAATGCCGAGAGAGAGAGAGGGGGAGGAGGGAGGGAGAGGGGGAGGAGGGTTGAGCAGAGAGTGTTGGAGTGGGGTGTCCATGGCTACCAAAGCCATGCTTTAAAAACACAGTAATGAGGCTCTGAGAAATAGCTGTTATTATTCTGAACAGATTCACAGCAGAGCCTATTAATAATGCATGGGGCTCCTTGTTATTCTGTAACCTCTTAGCACTGCGGTCACTGTGTGTACAAATATCTCACAGCCAGGGCTGGAGTTATGGGACGCCGCAATAAAAAGGTTACACATATTTTCAAAACACTGCTGCAGCCGAACATGTGAATGCATACCCATCACACACACACACGCACACGCACACACGCACACACACACACACACACACACACGCACGCATACAACAAATACCATAATTTCCTAGCATAATAGACTGGTCCCACTGTAATAGGGATTGGCTTCATTTGAATTGTTGAATAAATATTTCACTTGCGTTATCCTTTTGTGGGGGCTGTGTTTCCCACTACGGCTTCGTGAATGATTGCTTTTCAGACTTTCGGAGTGTGGTGTGATTATAAAGCCTCGCAACACAGTCAATAGCATGCAACGCACGCTGTACGTGAATAACATCTCCTAGTATCCATTGTTCTATTAAGTAACGCCAATGAAAACACACGGCGGACACGAACGAGGGCCAATATGTCATCGCAGCAACACCCATCACGAGGTGACCTAATTGTCTGGCGCTCCCGGCCGAGGTCAGATGCTGAGGGGTTTGCGTCGCGGACGGCCAGGAGTCACGTGTTGGGGGGGCGTGAGGGATTCTGTATTTTAATGATTTATTTGCTCCCTTTTGTTGTTTTCCTGTCCAATGCACAGATACAATGTGGGCAGAACAAAAGCCCTGCTGGCACCCATGGTGCCGTCTGACCGCCAGGTCCTCACAGCACCCAGCACCCCAGACTCTGGACATACGTCCTCACAGCACCCAGCACCCCAGACTCTGGACATACGTCCTCACGGCACCCAGCACCCCAGACTCTGGACATACGTCCTCACAGCACCCCAGACTCTGGACATACGTCCTCACAGCACCCAGCACCCCAGACTCTGGACATACGTCCTCACAGCACCCAGCACCCCAGACTCTGGACATACGTCCACCCAGCACCCCAGACTCTGGACATACGGTTTTACTGGACTCTAGTTAGTCTGACCAGCCGAACGAGAGCTACCACCCCGACCCCGAGAGGAAAATATAACATACATATGATACTGAACAAATATATATATATATATATATTCACCAGTATTGATTGAGTACATTCTATACAGGGAATGAGGGGAGGGTTTAGCCCACAAGTCCAATGGCAGCCTTTGTTTACTGCAGATCATTAATCCGATGGACTAACAGCCGG
>OMNO01052675.1:1730-28107 GCA_900303215.1 Trachyrincus scabrus
GAGAGAGGAGGAGAGAGAGAGAGAGAGGAGGTCAGAGAGAGAGAGAAGCCGGAGAGAGGAGAGGAGGCCGGAGAGGAGAGAGAGAGGCCGGAGAGAGGAGAGGAGGTCAGAGAGAGGAGAGGAGGCCAGAGAGAGAGAGAGGAGGTCAGAGAGAGGGGAGGAGGTCAGAGAGAGGGGAGGAGGTCGGAGAGAGGAGAGGAGGCCGGACAGTGGATACGGAGACAGTAGAGTGTAAGCCGACTGCTGCAGACCTTGATGCCCGGGCAGTGGGCGAAGAAGGCCTCGGGGCTCTGGGAGTGGTACAGCGATCCGTGGCCCACGCAACCCCACGGAGCTCGGATGGTCAGGCTCCCACAGTCAAACAGGTTGCCCGAGCGGTACCGGTACTTGGCTGCTTCGTTCACAATCTGGTGAATGAAAGGTAGAAAAAAATAAAAGGGTGAAATTATTCTCTTTTTTTTGTTTGCATGATTCAATCAAACGACTTCCCCTCCCATTAAATATTCACCCTTAATGAATCATTTATAAAAAAAAATACTGCTGTGGATTGACGCTGTCTCGATTATTTCCTTTGCAGGACTATTATATGCACGTATCTTTTGGAGGGAGTGTAAAGGTCGCATATCAGCCTAGCTGTAAGGGACTTGAAGGATATGACTGCATAGTTCTTTTTAAACTAGCCTAATAAGGAGCCCGCCAGAGGGAACTGGATATGGCCTTTCTGGGCAAACACATTGTCTCTGCTTTCCATCTCGCTATTAAAATTCCATTTTCCCTTGAATCGGCTGAAGTGTCTGGGCTTTTACTCCTTTTTCTCCTTGCGACTCCCTGTACTGAGCCAGCTCCAAAAAACCCTCCTGGTGAACTCAGGTAGGCTCTTTCCCTCTCTCGCACCAGGGTTTATACTCTTGACATGATGAGAGTTGGTCCACAAGGACAAACAACGGCAACAAACCAAGTTCACGTTAAAAACGGGGCTGCATTATGGTGTTGTTCCCGAGAAGGCATCCATCTTGTGGATGGTCGAGGACATGTGGAGCGACAACTGTGGCGACGCAAGTCAGCCCATTGACATCACATTAATCTTCCTCCTCTCCCTACCCACCCCAGTGAAAACATATACCGCACGCACACGCACACGCACACACACACACCCTGATCCTCATGGTCACTTGGTGACATGGCCACAACCAAATTGAGGAGTCCTCCCCACCACCACCACCACAACCACTAACCCTCAGCCGAGCGTTTCTGATGACATTTAATTCTGGTATCCATCACGCCGAGGCCTAATCTCTCACGGCCGCGTGAACTTGATTACGTGTTGCGTTGATGACGCAGGACGCTACTCCCTGGCAGGTGTTAACCGGCTCTCTGTAAGCCCCACGCGGATTCCCGGGGAACGGAGATTCAGCACAGTGAGACGGAGACGGCGAACCGTGTAAAAGCCCTTCTAAAGAGGAACAGGCGCCAACAACGCAACTCCGGATAATTCCCCATTCAGGATTCTAGATAAGAGAGCCGGTGACTGTACCATATATGTATGCACACGCTTGTACAAACCTTCTAGGGGTAATTGAAAATGGTTTGGGGATAGCCGATTCATTTGAAAAACCGCAACTATGGAACAGTTGATATTCCCACGAGCACACATGCATGTATTGATCCAGATACAATAGTCATAGTCCTATGGCTGACAAAACAGTGTTCCCGGGTTTAAGTGAAATATGAATAAAGTCAGACAATCAAGAGCATCTCGCTGACGCCGTTAACGCGAGACAACGCCCACCTGGTCAAAAGCTGGGTATATGTAGTCTGCAAACTGGATCTCAGCAATGGCTGTGGCACCAGCGACAGCAGCACCGATGCCAAATCCCACAATGCCTTGTTCACACAGAGGAGTGTTGAACACTCTGTCTTTACCTGTTGGGAAACAGAACAAAGACAGACATGAACATGACGATCATTCAACTAGAATGTCAAGTTGTCAATTGGTCAGAATGCCAGCAAAGGTGCTGGACATTACTCAAAAATGTTGTTTTTTTTTTACTTGTAATTGCTATTTTTTTATACATTGTAACTCAACATAGCACAAAGTTTGTGTCTAGGTTCCCCGTCATGTATGTCAAATATTAGTGACAGTAACTAAGCTAGCAGACACTGTCCTGTCCATGAAATGTGGCTACAAGTTAGAAACCATGTCTTAAAAGGAATGCAAACCATCAACACTTGGACGGAGCAGAAAGGGTGCTACATCCGACCCAGGAAAACATCCTTGCGACACCAACGCGTGCAGACATTGTTTAGGTCAATTGTGGGGACTGTAGCTCAAACAAACAGACCAGCTGTGTCTGCTGAGTGACAGCCTGGCTATGGAAGTGTACTAATTATATTACACACGGTTTTCACAGAGCACACATTAAGTATCTCTTCTACCTGCTTCATAACAACTAAAAAAACCTGTGTCCCAACAGGGATGTTAAGGGTAGGTTCAACCGAAGTTGCAACATTTATAATCTGGGATCCAGCAGTACCTACTAAGTTATAACAGAACTTCTGATGCAGCAGTCCTACTAAGTTATAACAGAACTTCTGATCCAGCAGTCCTACTATGTTACAGCAGAACATCTGATTCAATTCTATCTCCCATTGGCTGGTGGCAGGTGTTCATTTTGGACCCGGTTTGCACCGTACGCATCATCATATCATCATCATATATCACACCACTTGTCCCAACCAAATCCGGCTACAGATAGACACACACACGGCTCTTCTAGTACCCGAGGTGGGCCGCAGACCAGTGTCTGAGGTTGTGGGTCGACTCTTTCATATCGACAGCGAATGTGGGGTCTTTACCAGGTTGCCGGATCGGCGAGAAGGACGTATTAAAAACACCAACAGCACTGTTAAAATAACTGTGTGCCAAGCAGATGACCCCCCTTTGTGGTAGTTAAACAAGCCTGTGACGCATACCCCGTGACTTATAACAGAGGGGGAAAAAAGCGTCCCGTTCCCCACCCTGTAATTTTACAAAGTGCTGCAAGAGGGAGACTCTAAATTTGGTCTAGGAATGTTATTTTTGTTCTTTTCGCTTTGTGTAATTGCCAAGAGAGTCCTTTTCAGCTTTTGATGGCGACTTGGCTTCTTAGCGGCAAAACTGTGGCCTCGTATGCCCTGCTCTGGGACCGCACAAATTATTTAACAACCAGTTAGTGAGAAAGTTGATCAAAACCTAGCGACGGGCTCTGCCTTTCACCATCTCGTTACACAGCATCGCTAAGACAACTACGTGCCTGGATTTCCAAGCATTAGGTCATCAATTGTAAAATAAATAAATAAAACAAAAGCAAATAAAAGGCAAAAGAGGGGGGGGGGGTCGCCACAGTCAACAGAATAGCATTCACAAAGCCCCTGGTCGTAAAACTCACTTCACAACAAGAAGATCTAGATTGCTTATCTAAACAGAAGCCGGATCTCCAACGCAACCATAAAACCTATTTGCCGTGCTTGGTGACCTTAGTCAGTGCTGTCTGACACCGGCGCTCCTATCAGCAAGGGTGACACTGCAGACCGTCGTTTCCGGGAGAACAACACTCAGCGGTAGCATGCGGCGGAAAATGCGCCATCAAAGAGGTTAATGTAGCGCTCTTGTAACAAGCCATTCACACGCTGTCCACCCCCCCCTCCCACTATACCACCCCCAGCGGGATAATGGCTGGAGGTGGCAGAGGTGTGTACCAATCCTTTCAGTAGTGAGGGGGACGAAAACAGATTCACGCTCACCAGCATCCACATGGATAAGATGGAAAAAATGATCCCTCTGCGAAGGTCAAAACCTCTGACGTCAATGAAAACAAAAGGCAAAGCCGGACAGTGTTGGTTCTTTAAGCCATTACAGGAGGGAAAAAAAGGCCTTAATCAAATAGCAAATCGACGGGGCTCAGACAGTGTCGCCTGTGATTAGACTGGAGTATAACAGCCAGCTGTTGGTTATTGATATTCGAACAAAAAGAGAATAGAAAGGATAAACACAAAATACTAACATTAATAATCAGCAACATCCCAATTCTACAACAATTCATCGCAGTACATTAAAATGAATCACTAAATCAGTGCAAAGGAGTTGGGCAAAAGAGGGGGAAAAAAATCAATACAGAAAGGTAAGGCCTTTGAAAGGATCTACTGCCACCTAGTGTTCAAAACGTGTTACGCAAGACTTGAGCGCAAGCGATAGCCAGCGTTGGATTGACCTTTCTTGAGAAGGATGGACGGTAGATCAGGTTCTTACCATATTTGTCACGAAGACCCACTGTGCAACGGAATACACCTCCAAAGGCCACGTCTTCCCCAAAGATGACTGTGGGAAAGACAGAGAACAACTCACCGTTATGTTTTTATTGAGCTCAATGTCACATGGCTTTCTCCTCTGCGGAGCTCCGCTTTAAGACTATTGCTATCAAATAGTGAACACATGTCAGTAAGACTATACAGTCTTTAATCAACCCAGTGGTGTAATTTGTAAAATTTAAGTGCAACTAATGTTCTTCAGCGTTTTTTTTCGTCTGATTGGTTATGGTGGGCTTCTGGTTTGGTTTGGTGAATAATCGATTGCGGTCTCGATTACAGTATGTTCACTATTTGGGATCTTGAAAGTATCGCACCCAAAAGCGACCGTGGACTTCAATAACGTAGTTTTTGCTGCAGTACATTGTTTATAATTATAAAGTCGCTGCGTTTAGTTAAATAATTAGGATACGCCAAAGCCTACATACTTTATTAGGTTGCACAAAAGTTGCTGTCTTCATGTCGGCGCTCAGGGTGACTGCAATGCATGGCTGCACCGCCGTGCACAACAGAGAACATACATGATGGGTATTTATCAAATAAACTGAAATGAAGACATAGGCCTAATCACTAATTGGACGCTTTTATAGTTGCATTTTAATCTAAGCACTTTGTACAAGAGGCTGTTTTTACATTTTTTTGCAACGGGGGAGACTGTGGCAGTAGAAATTCGAATACCCCTGCATTCAGGATTGCTTTTCAATCAAGTTATTTACACGACACCCCGGATGACAATTTTGCCAATTGTCCGATTGACACCAGCTGACCAACTCTCAATGTCAGTGACCAGTCTTCGAACCCTGATGGACAGAATCAGGAATTGCATTGAAAAATGTGTAACGGCATACATGCTCAATGAATAATATATCATATATATATATATATATATATCGCATCTACCTGCTGTAGGATCACTGGAAAGGGTGTTGTCCAAGGCACTGGTGACAGACTGGAACAGGTTCATCTTCTGGGTTGGGCCTGTGAGTGAAAGGTTTTGCAGGGCTCAATGTGTTGCTCTTTTTAGACAACACACAAGACGATTCATGAAAACACTTACAGAATATTTATGTTCCAACATTACTATGGCTAGTACGAAATACTCAGGAGTTAAATCATAAAATATGACCACTGGTGGTGGATCCACAGAGAACAGGTCAGGACTGTTTTAGTATGAATGTAGCTTGTGAAACATCTTTGTAACAGTGTGTTTTTACTCATGCATGAGGCAGAATCAACAACTTGGATAAACGTGGATAAAGGAAACTAAACTAGCTTCGATTTAGTGGCTATAGTGCAAGGACGACAATTACAGAAAAATGCCAAATAAATGATCACCTCATTATTAACGTCAGATCAACAAGAACAACACGCCATTGTGTTCAGCGCGTATAATTACATCAATTATACCAGTTTGACAACAAAATGTAGCCTGTTAGCTCCGCCGGCTAGCTAACTCACCATACTGTGTGGGCACAGGGTCAGGCTGGAAGGTGAAGTGGGAGGCATGTCTCCGCTGGGACTTGGCATGCGAGTTACAGGACAAGGTCAACAGAGTGACCCTGAAGCTGTGATAATAGGACCCGCTGTTCACAGGTGAAATGGAAAGTTTTGAGTTTGCCCCCCGAAAAAGAAACCGTGCAGCGGCCGCCATGTCTGTTATGTTGTTATGGTTGACCAGGAAGTAGTTTATGATGCGTCGTCACGCAGACATCCAATCAGGGCGTGGATGCGAGGGGGCGCCCTGTGATTGGCCTAAAACGTGGGTGGGAGCAGCAGAATAAAACAAGGTGTACTAATAATAATATATAATATAATATTTATATTTAGAGTAAATGTGTCATATTTGGCAGACCTGAATACAAACACACACCTTTGGGTGCCAGCCCTCAGGCCTGGATAGTTTCCAACATCGTGTATGTATTTAGCTTTTGAACAGAGAAAAATAGAAACTGGATTTAATACAAAATAATTCAAAATGTAAACGTCTAGCTCAAACACACACTTCCAGTTCAAAATTGAAGCCACTACATGAGGGCACATGTGCATTCAATTTCACTTGAGCAAATGGGCCCATAAAATAAACCAAGACAGACACCGGTGATTTTAAAGAAACCATATGTTTATTTGAGTATGTTTCTTATTATAGGGCGTAAGAAACATTAAAGTTGTGTACCATTTGAACAAATAGTGTGGGCTGAACACACTATGATAAATTGGAACTATACTTAAGCAGCGGTCATGAGGAGGAGAAGGGCTTCCAAAAAGTTGAAAGAGAAGAACAACAACGATATAATGAAAAGTATGACAATGATATAGAACTATAAAATAAACATTAGCAATGCATCTTACTAAATATAAAAAGGTACTGCAGTGACAGTAAAAGAGCTCGGCAGTAGTGGGTTACAAAAAGTGCACAAAATAAAAGAATAAAAGTCACATCTTCCAAGAAAGTTGGCTGGACGACCTCACACACTCGGCCACATCCAGCTCTCTGCCGCTGTTGCACATCATCGCCAGGTTCTGAGGAAACATGACAGGATTCCGTCTCAAATACGCACCGCGGTACTTCTTACTTTACGGCAGCCATCGCTTTTGTTCAACTCGGACACTTTCACGAGTGCAACAGTGAGAAAAAGTTACAAATAAGTTGACCAATCGTAAAAGACGTGACATTGTGCAAGTGTGAAAGTTTCCATGCAAGCTTATGTTCATTGGGAGTTACTTACGTTAGCTGCTCTGACAATGCTGTTGGGAGACTTCAGAGCTGCGAGGTCAGTCAGGATTCTTTTCAAATCGCTGTTACTTGGACGTTCTTACAAAACAAAACAAACAAACAAACAAAAGGGTTATACTTTAGTCCTGGCAGTTTTGCCAAGCAGCGTTAACAAGCTTGTTGTCAATTATGCACATGTCTAGAGTTAGTACCTGGCTCAGGTAACGGCTGGGGCTGAAGCTGCAGGTATGAATGCTCCAGAAGCTCCACAATAGAGATCCGCTCCCTTGGGTTACGAACCAAGCATCTCTGGTGATCGGAGAGCGACAAACAACAACATGTATTGTCAACCTGATCCATGTCAAACTAATACATTGTGGAAGTCCTCATGATCTTGCTGTGTGATACTTCAGGAGTTGAGTGAAAGCTTATAAAAACATGATTGTTAAAACCATGTGCATTTGAAAACATGGCATACTGAACTCTAAAACTATGAATCTTTTTCCACCCTAGGGCTCCCAGACGCCATGGACTTCTACCCCCTCACCTTCAACACATCCAGCAGATCCCTTTCTGCAATGTCAGCAAACTCGATCTTGTGGGAGGGATCAATGATGGCGTGCAGCTTGGCGATCTGATTGGTTATACTTTGGAAAGGAGTCCGCCCATACGTCATGCAGTACAGTATGCAACCGAGTGACCACACGTCGCCTTTCGGACTGATCTAAAATACAAAAGAATAAGCATTTAATGCATCCGTCATGGTGAGCCTTTATCAACAAAGTGGCAGCATATTAGATTCAGATTCGGACAACTTTATTGATCCCAAGAAGGGCAATTCATTTGCAGCCTACCGGGTCCATACACACGACTTAAAAGCTCACAGGCGAGGTAGTTATATGTCAGAGGCAACAGATCAACAGATCAACAGATCAACATTAATAGCCTGACAGAGGAAGGAATGAAGGACAGCCTTGTGGTTATATTATATTACAACGCACCTTGGAGCTGGCTTTCCCGGCTTGGGACGGTGTGCCGTTAATGGCTTCGGGGGGCATGTAGTTCAGGGTTCCCACCTGTGTTGGGTAAAGATGAAATGAATAGTATATAAATACAGTGTTTAGTCCCAACCCTGGAATGACCTTCAAGGTCAACTCCACTTACGGGAGCTGGTTTCTCTCGGCATGTTGAAATCCTTAATCAAAGCCTTGATAGAGAACAATGCTGGAAATGGTTGCTATGTTTTGCCACGTAGGTCGCCTGCTTTGTTGTTTTACAATCTTAATCCTGGCCCACTTCATTCTACGTGTTCATGTCATTTGTCTGTATAAGTCATGTGTTTGTGATTGGGTGCCATCGGGTCTATTTTGCAAAAGAGGTGCTTACCCCAAATGAGACTTCCTGAACAAATAGAAGGTTGAACACACAAAACATATAAAGCAGTTACTGCACTTGACATGCTTGTTCCCCGGGATGACGCCTTACTTGCGAGTCCTTCATGATGCTCGTCACGTCTGGTTGTATGCGGTTGGCGATGCCAAAGTCAATCAGCTTTAGAGAGGCATTCACTATGACAAAATTGGCGGGCTTCAAGTCACTGTGGACGATTCCTGCGTGGAGAAAGACAGAAATATCGCGGAATGAATAACGAATAAACTGACAGAAGCAAAACGTGCGACAGCGGGAGTGGCCCGGGAGACTACCGTGTTTGTGGATGGTGTGGACCGCTTCCAGCATGTTCTTCCAGTAGAACTTCCTCTCCAGCGGGATGACAGCCTTGCGGTTCCGTAGCCATGTGTTCAGGTCCAGGTTGCCACACTCCATCAGCATGTAGATGTAGCTGTCTGTGATTTCACTGCGGTGACGGAGAACAGATTCGCTCAGTCGGGATCCCAGGCCAGCGTGAGGCAGTTCAGTTCAGTTCAGTTACATACATGCAATGCCCTACAACACTCATTATCGGCACAGGAATTAGCACGGTGGCATGTAAATGACACGGAGCGTCGAGATGAACTCAGCAGAGGGGGTAAGTGGTTGGGGCTGACGACTCACTAGTCATACAGCTTGATGATCTGGTCACTGTACTGTTGCAGGTGATTCAAATGCTCAATCTCATTCTTGTAGCTCTCCACGGTCTGGGGGTCAGCCTCTTCAAGGTTCACATACTTCACGGCATACAACTGCTTCTTGTGGTCCAGGACCTGGTAAACCTAAAAAAAAAGAACATACATTTCATAAAGAAACTCAATGAGAACCAACCTGGTTAAATAAAAGGGATTATTTAGAGATAAGAAATATTATACAACACTACAACTAGTGTCTCAGTGTCTCAACTTTAACATCAGCTGCACATAAAAATATGGATTTGTGTATGGTCATCTCCTTCTTAACACATCACTATAAAAGTGATATTATGTCACAAGAGTGTCACTGTCCACATTTTATTCAATTAGTGATCCTCAAAATGTCAAGAGTTTGTAAAGGTGTGCAGCGGGTGGAGGTCCACCGTTGCATTATCAGCATTTTTGTTGTACAGTTAAAGTCCTACCATTAGATGTCCGACAGTGAAGGAAACACAACATCAGATCCTAGACCACCGTTACCTTGCTAGATCCACCGCGGCCGATTATCTTCAGGACGAAGAATTGCTTGCCCTTAATGGTGATGGACTCGTTGGACAGAGCCAGCATGGCACTCTATGAACGATAACAGAATCAGTTAGGAGCCAATCCTTAGGAGAAAATGAAAACAAAATAAACCTTCTAGAAGCAGCAATGTATACGTCAAGACGAGTTCCTTAACGGGGAACCGTCACGCTCGCCCGCACACTCTGTCACATCAACTCCGCTTCCGCAAAATATTCACGGAGAAGCTGGACCGTTGACGTAATTGACGGAACAAATGGAGAATGCAAATCCGGGACCAATGGTGTCAATGGTCCAACTTTTACGCAAATTCTTCACGGAAAGATTGGAGTCTGTATGAAGCAGATTAGAAAATAGCTGAGCATAACGGTTTCCCTCCATAACATTTGTCTTTTTACACACTGTTTCACAAACAGTGATGATGGAGGCAGGACTGAGGCGTACCTGTGGGGTGTGTGAATATGACACCTGGTTCACGGGGGTGCAGGGTAGCTGGGCCACGCCTGCCCTCTGCGATGCGGAGGAAGCCACGTCAGGTGGGTCCTTCCTCACGCTGGGAGTGACAAAGCTGAAGAAGACAGCACAGCTCATTGAAAGCTTGGCAGAGAAAGCAAGCTTCCCAGCGGTCACGGCGAGAAATAGAAAGCTTTATACACCACCAAGGGATGAGCAGTCACCTGTTTGCATAGGGCTCCCTCTTGTTGTTGGGTGTCTGGCAGACCGTGGGTGGGTTTATTCTGGACGGGAGAGGGAGGAGGGGTGTGGGGATGGAGTCCAGCAGGCGAGGAATAGGCCTGGGCTCGGGGGGGGAAGCGTGCTTCTCCTGGGTAAGCAAACATTTCATTTAGGTTTGCATTGAATAACCCAACCTCACATCACAAACATAATTTCAACAATTAAGGAATGCCGCCAAACCTGTGGCGAGACATGTCGGCTGACAAGAGATGGCATTTTCCAAGCAGACAAAGGCTCCTTGCTGGGAAGCTTAGGCTGATCCACCACCGTCAGCTTTGCGGCCACGCGAACAAAACTCTGACCCTCTTGGCTGCTAGCACAAGCTGACGGTAGACCCTGACTCTGGAGCTGGACTCCACCCGGGTGATGTTCTTCCTCCTCTTCTTCTTCAGCTGGCAGCAGTCTCTTTTCCCCAGCCTGAAGGTTACGCAGCGCCACCTCCAGGAGCCTGGCTGGCCTGGCGTTTAGTGTCTGGGCTTTCAAGAGAATTGAAGTTGCTTTTTTGATGTTGCCTGAAAAGGGGACGAGGAATGGATCATTTAACGACACGTGTAGTATTGCTGCAAAACCAGCTTAGGTAGAAGTCATTACATTGGATGGATAGATTAGATAAATGACAGATGTCATTTGGAACAACAAACATGTCAAACAGCGACAAAAAAGAAACATAATTGTACATAAAATGTACTTTTATAGAGATTTTATTTTTAAAAAAGACAAAACAATGGTACCTTGAGAGACTTCGAACTGTGCGTGTGCAATGTGGACAAAGGCAAAGCATTTGCAGTTGGACCGTGCCACTATGAAATAGTCCTGTGCTTCATCGGAGTCTTCAATCCTTTAGAAAACAGACACAAAAAAGGGTGTACAAAAATAAACTAAATAGCCCCTAATCAAAAATGTGATTACGTGACTTCTTCATACACTCACCCCTTGAGCTCAGCATATCTGACCAGTATCCTGGCATAGCTCTCGTTCTTGCTGTACTGTTCAATGGGCAGTCTGGAGAAAACTTTAGCATAGCAGTCCTTGAGTTTAGTCAGGAGCGTGCAGTCTGTGTGTGGGTTGCCCCTCTTCTCCAGGTGCAGCAAATAATCCTGACAGGATTCGGGAGAATTTGAGTTGACGATCCGGTTGAAAGTGTACGTGATGTCTTTCCAGAGGGGAGATTATGGGAGGAGAAAAGAAGATACATGCAATGTTTTACTTACTACACATCACATGCTTGTTTCTCATTTTGACAAGTGCAATGTTCTCCTCATCACAAGAACATGTGACCGAGACGCAGTTCTGCTTGCATCATGCCAAGCACCTGGAACTTTTGTTATGCTGCATCTGATAACTCTGAAAGACGTCTTATGTAATGGAGGTATGTGTAATCCCTGTGTGCATGCCTTCACATTGCCATGGCACGTTCCTGGAGCATACCTTCCATTCCTGACATGTCACCACCATCTTGTCTGTGGAGGTGTGTGGTGGTGGAGTGGACTGTGGCCTGGTCCTTCCAACACCGTGTCTCTGGACTCACATCTGGAGGCTAGCGACACAGACGCATGTAATAATGGGAAGTTTGCATGCAAAAAAATGTATGAAGTACTTGTATTCTAAGATTATTATTTAGAAAATGACCAGATAATGACTAACCACATAGACACCCCTAGCTAAATTATACAAATGTTGAGTAAAATCAAATCATAGCAGTTGGTCTACAGCTGGTCATAAAACAGGTGCTTTAACTCACTTTGAAGTTGAGGAAATCTCCATCCATCTTTTTCTTGGCAGATGTTAGGGTAAACATGCCACTGGTACTTGAAGCAGAAGTTTGCCTGAAACACAATGAAAACCAATTTTGAATTCAAAAGGACATGTTTCACACAAAACCAGTTGACTTATGTGTATAAGTGAGACACAAAGTTAACCACCTTGACAAGCTGTTGGGGATGAATGCGTCACTTTTCATTGAAGACCTTCCATCGCTATCATCACCGGCCAGTTCAGGGATAGGATAAGGAACGACTGGGACTCTCCCTGGCTGATGTACAAAGGATTAGCAGAATAAGGACCCAGGTTGTATTTGCATTTAGAACAATAAGGAAGGTGGGTAGGTGATCGGTGAAGGACAGAATAATGCCACACACTAACCAAGCCAACTGTTCTCTTCCGGTGAGAACCTGACCTCCAGCCAGGAAGTTGATCGTCTGATGAACTGCAGAGAGACTCTGTCCTGGGGGCCAGGTGAGAAAATACATCACATGCAATACAGTGTATTCCAAAAACACCAAGTTATGCTAAAACAAGTGGTCTATATTTCATTTTCAATTAAATCTTACCCTGAAACAAAAATACTGGACAGCTGAAATTCTCCTGTACCATCTGATTTCCTGCCATTTTTTTCAAATTCAGAGCCACGTTGAACAGGCTCATGGAAAGTATTATGTGATGATACTGCAATATAAAAAAAACAGTCCATTAACAACAATAAGAAATATCTAATACTCTATTTCGCTTGTACGTTGCACAGAGGGCTGCAACTTAACTTAAAACATGGTGTCATGCATTCACAATACTACCTGGGACGTTTTCTTTATCCACACTTCTTGACTGAAGTTTCTGGAGTGCAAGAGCCAGAAGGTCTTTTGGTTTTGCATTCACTTCTATAGCTCTCTGCAAAATGTTTACCGCTTTCCTTGTGTTGCCTAGTGATATCAAACAGAAGACATGTTTTATTGAACTAGTTTCAATATTCATATGAAAGCGATGTTTATTTGACAGCAATTAAAACCACAACACTACCTTGAGTGTGTTCAAAGTTTGCATAAGCAATATGGACAAAAGCAAAGTTCTGGCTGTGGGACCTTGCCACAATGAAATTGGCTTCCGCTTCATTGACATCTTGAATTCTATGGGAATAAAAAACACACATACACAAAAAAAATATTGGTTGAATCTATTATCGAAATCATGGCCATTTGTTGTATTTAACAGTGAAACTGGAAAGAAAATACACAATCTTGAGATAATCTCTGTGGTTACTTACGCTTTCAGCTCTGCAAACCTAACCAGCAATCGTGCATAGCTTTCATTTTGACAGTGCTTTCCCAGTGGCAAACTGGAGATCACCCTGTTGTGAAGATCCAGCAGTCTGGTCAGATGGTTACGGTCCAAATTAGGGTCACCCTTTTTCTCCAAGTCCATTAGATATGTCAGGCACGATTCGGGAGAGTTTGAACCGATTACCTGGTTAATATTGTCAGTGTCATCTGTAAGAAAGGTTGAATGTGTTCAGGACAGTGTATTCTGCTTTGACACATGGATCCTGACACATGGATCCTGAATTATATTCAGCATGTAAACTACATCATATTCACCTTCGTTAAGATATTTCTTTATTTTGTCTAGCTTTCTATGAAACATAGCCAGTTGCTGCTTCCTGTCCGTGTGCTCCTCTTCCTCCATCTGAACATGTGATGTGACTCATTATATCATCATGGCATGTCATACACACAAACATGTCAGGAAACACAAACAGTGCAGTCTTGGATTTTGTCATAACACAAAAAAAACCGCATACAACTCGACTGCAATTGTATTGATAGTTGCTGTCGTGTTTATCATATCATGTTTATAAAGTATAGCATCGCGGTGCCGTGCTAGTGTTAGCTTAGCTAAATTAGCTTAGTGAAACATCGCAATAAACACATGGATAAACATTAAGCTATTGAAGATTAAACACGTCTTACGATATATGTTGAATACGACTGAATCTAGACTAAAAACGTATTCTAGCAATGTTTATATTGTCACAAGTCTTACTATTTATCGGCAGAAGCTCAGCCTTTTCAAATATCTGTTTATCCAATTTTCAAACTGGCCCCTTCCCGCTCCGCCGGGAGCCTATTGGTTGGTTTGTTGTCCACGTCACCGCGCTTTTTCTTCTTCTTTTATTTTTATTGAATGGAACCTATCTTATCGGAACATTACTGCCACCAACCGGACTGGAGTGTGGATCATTAGATTGACAGGACCCTAAAAAGATTTTTTTGAATGTGTACTGACCACATTCTTGATTTCTTATTGATTCGTGCACTTTACATAAATAAACTTGAACTTGTTGTCAGAATTTTCCTGGTAGATTAGAAGGTAGGCCTACATGAGGCTACAGGCAAACATAATCAATGATGAAGAGTTATCCAATCTCAACTAAATATAATATAACATAATGTAGATCAGACATTGAGATTTCACTAGTTTTAGGAGCTGATTTGTAGATATTGGAACCACATTGATCATGCCTATCTTTAAGAGTACCATAATACATTATCCAGGGCTCTAGGATCCTAGGTTCAGGCCTCACACACCACCACATCATAACCTGCAGGACAAACCGTTGGATTGGATGGATTAATATTGTTTCATATGAGCAGTCACAATATGGCACGGGAAGATGTTTTGCCTCCTACCCATCAAAGTGATCACACACACACTATTTGTCAAATATATCATAGTAGGCCTACATCATGACAATTTACCATCTAAGGAGAAAATACTGTTTATATGAGTAGATTTATGTGGGCCTAGCTCTTTCAACTTAATTATCTTTGATAATTAAATTAATTAAATTACTTTTTATTTTATAATATTTGTTATGATGATGATGTCTATGTCTATGATGTGAGTCTTTATAATGGCTAATTTCATATACTGGGGCTGTTGCTTTTCTGAGTTTTTGTCTGTTATCGCGAGAGAAACTATAACCTCCATAGCCGTTCTCATCACGACATCACGACGCCTGGAATGGGATGCTCCAAATGAGCGTTATTGGCGAGAGCGAGCGACTTTCAGTTACATGGGTTTTAGCGGCGAGAGAGAGGGCGGGACTTTCAGTTACATGGGTTTTAGCGGCGAGAGAGAGGGCGGGACTTTCAGTGACATGGGTTTTAGCAGCGAGAGGCGAGAGAGAGAGGGACTTTCGATAGAGGGATATCCGTTCCGTCACATGTTTCGGATATTTCCTTGTCAATTTCTTCGTAAAAGATTCCACATTTATTAAAGAAAGAGAGCGGAAATCGCATTGCGGTAGACCGGGGAAACGCTACCATTCAGGATCCTCTTCTCAGCCTCGTCTCTCCAAGCGGGGAAGCTCCAACGTACACGCTTTCTGCTGCACTTCCGCGTTCGGACGCATCACAACTCAAAGATGGCAGCCACGGGACAGTGGACGAGGAACGGCAGATTCTAGCTTTTACCATGTAATCTCCTCGGTTTAAACTGCTGCTCCTCACACGGCTGTGATGTGCGACGTTACACCTCGACGATTGTGAACGTGTCATTTCACGGGGACAACGCGGGGGACACAGATTATGGTTATCCGTCGAGGTAGGCTAGCAAGCTAAGGTTAGCTCAATACATGAACAGTTGTGGTGCCACAAGGTGCATCTGACTCCCACGAAAGAAGCAACACAAGCGTCTGCCCTGGACACTGCACTTTGACGTTGTTGTATGGTGAGCACATTTAGCAATGTTACAGAAGTAAACAAACATGTATTTCAAGGGAAACTAATTCGTGATGTTGTCCATTGACACAGCTGCACAACATGCATTGTTCATTCACGTTAGTGTTTTACATAACGCTGAAGGCTACATACATGTAACCTGCTTTAAGTCACACCTACCCCCCAAGATGTCCCCCAGTGTTTGCATGCACGTTGTGGTTATCTGTCATTTATAACCCAGTTAGTTCCTGATGTTTCTCGTTGTGTCCCCCTGTAGCTTGACTTCATCATCATGGCCATCACTCAGTTCCGCCTCTTCAAGGTCTGCACCTGTCTGGCCAGCCTCCTCTCCTTCTTCAAACGCTTGATCTGCAGGTGAGCATTGTGTACATACACACACAACTGGTTGGACACCGTCAACTCTCTGTACATTGAATTACTTTTTAATTGATTTTCTTGCTGCAGGACTGGAAGGGGACGCAAGCTTAGTGGTGATCAGATAACTCTGCCAACCACTGTGGACTTCCCTTCCTCTGGACCCAAGCAGGTCTGCATGGTCCACGTCTGTCAATGTGTAGTTCAGTAACGCGTGTGTAGACAAAGTATGTCACTGGGTAATCATTGAGACGGAAAAGTAGAAAAATGTATTGTGATAAGGTAGCGTAGTTAGTAATTGCCATTTGTAATACAATTTGTTTAATTTCTTCTTTTTTTTAACAAATATTTTGAATGCATTTTTTTGTGTTAACAATTGTTTTTTATTGATTACATTAACATATCACAATACATTATTTTTAATGCATTTTATATTTAAGAATGGTTTTGGTTAAGAACACCCTAGATAAACAGAACAGTGTTTTATATTCCACAGTAATATTATTTGATTATTATTATTATTTTGATGTTATTTGATTTGTCTCACTGTCCATGTGAATTTTTATTTTCCTCTGTACTGATTTCGTTCATAATTGTAATTTCTGGAAGCAGCCAGAGATCGAGGAGTGGAGTTCTTGGGATGAAGATGCTCCGACTAGCATCAAGATTGAGGGCGGCAACGGGTCTGTTTCTCCGTCTGCCGAAGATGAAGACAATGAGCCTGACTACTTCAAAGACATGACTCCCACCATCAGGAAAACTCAAAAGGTTTGCCAACGGACCACCCTTACAATCCCAAACAACACCGAATCCATGTCCTCCTAGTCATTTCATAGTTGCTTGTTGTTCATTAAATATAGCTGCCGTCTCTCTCGGAAACTTGAGCCAGACATCATTTCAATTGGTACGATGAAAAGTGAAAGTGTTTCGCCTTTGTTGACACAAAGCTCAATAGCGCAAGTGTTTCTTCATGTTGATTCCTGCAGTGTGTGCATAGGCAGGTTATATTTTTAATCAGTGGTGGGGAGAGTACTGCAAATCTATACTCAAGTAAAAGTAAGGATAAAATAAGGATAGAGCCTATACAATTGAGATAAGAACAATCTCCCATTCTCTCTCCATCTCTTCCTCTCCACCCCTCTTCCTCACCTCTCTTCTTTCTCCATTTAATCTGCAGTAGAGGTGCTCCTCGTGTGCCCCCCCCCCCCCACACACACACACACACGCACACACACACACATTTAGAGCAGACTAGTTGTAATGAAGGTATGAATGGCAAATGTAGTTCTGAGTAGAAGTACAGTTTAAAAAAAGGAACATGAAAGTACTCGTTCCTTAAACTTGTGTGCGTGACTCCTAACGCGTTACTGCCCACCACTATTTTTCATCCATTCCCCTGTCTTGTCTTGTCCATCCTCCAGATAGTGCTGAAGAAGAGGGAGCCCTTGAACTACCTGCTGCCCGACGGCTCGGCGGGTTTCTCCAGCAGACTGGCGGCCACACAGGACATGATGTCGTTCATTCAGCCCTCGGTGAGTGAGGGATCTAGACTCTCTCTGTTACATCTGATACTTGCCAGTGTATCCAATAAGGGGCTAATACACTTTCCTATACAAAAAACTATTTTCCTTGCTGGTTTGTGAAATGTTAATATTATAATATCTTTTAACTTTTTACTTGTTTTGTATGTATTTTGTCACTATAGCTTTAGACCTTTAATACGTTATATGTATTTAAATGAGCTTCTGATCCATTTGTAGTCGACACAAATTTATATCGGATTTGAGGAAACCATGCGTAGTATTGCTAATTGACTCAAGCGTAAATCACTACTGAAATACGTATTACTACGTGATGTGTTCCCCAGGCTGAGCTGGGTGAGATGGACAACTGGCAGGGGGATGCCAACGCCTGGGAGGATGAGTCTGAGGCCGCCTGGGAGGCAGAAGAGGTTCTCAGGTACTGGACACTTGGAAAATGTACTATGGGGATCAATAGGCCTCATATTTCCATATTTGCATCTGATTCTCTGGCGGTGAGCTTTAAATTTCATGGTGTGTGTTTTTGGCACATTTCATAGAAGGCTTGTCAACGTGCCAACGTTGCTGTGGATTTTAATACTAAACAAGAGGCCATTTGCAACCTTCCAATGTGTTAATGTTTATATTGGACCTGACCCGAGACCTTGTCGCTTGGCATTCTCGATTTATCACCATGCCAACAACTGGTTATTACTAAGCTTGTGAGTTAAGTAATGACCAGCAGGTGGCAGTGTTGGGCAAGAGGAATATAGCACAGCCATGCCTCTGTAGATATTATGCGTTCTTCTGGCATCGCTTTCATTCCTCTGTTGCTTTTTGTCGTTGCTCTAAAACAGACAACAGAAGATGGCGGAGAGGGAAAAGCGCTCCATGGAACAGCAGAGGAAGAAGATCGAAAAAGATGCGCAGCGGATGATGAAGAAGGATCAGAAGATTGCGGTGAAGCTCTCGTAACACTTTGGGAACGCTCAGTTTCGAGCCCGGGGACGAGGGGGGCAGCTCGGGGAAAGACACCGTATTTAAATTGTTCCTGGCTGTCCCATACGTACGACATCAAGCAGAATCGCTGTCCGGACTCCAGGAAACAGCCCCCCCCTCTCCCTGCTCCGTCCCCCAGCAGCCATGGTAACCGTCGCCGGGTACACGTCGGTAATGGCCCTTTGGGCCGTGGCAATGCTATTTTTATTTTGTTATTTTTGTTTGTTTGAGTTTTTTTTGTTTGGTTTTTTACAGCAGATTCATCAATGGGTTACACAATAAAAACTTTAATAAATGATTAGATGACACACTGAGTAGATGCCAATTTCATCCACATAACTTCAAGGAAATGTTCTTACTCAATGGCCCAGATGTAAATAAAGAACCCATAAATGCTCATGGACTCTCTGATGGTAACACGTTGTTCTGGTTTTATTTATAACCTCTGGGGACTACGGACAGTCATGCATTCATTTTGCTTGCCTTTAATTTAATATCTTTGTTTAAAACACATTTTCTAGTAGTTGATAGATATTTCAGGTATATTTGTAGTACAGCCGGTAGAAACATGGAATTCTGTATGGAAATTTAGGCCAAATAGATTTTAGAATTTTGACTAGCTTCATAACTTAATGATGTGCATAATACAACATTTGGCTGTGGGTTCCTATGGTAATCTCATAGCTGCTGAACTGCTATTGCAAATAAATTCACCCAATCAAATTGTCATACAACTGTGCTGTAAGATTATCAAGATTATGCAACGGGGTTGGGATCACTGAACATGGCCTTTCATTTCTGTGTTCTCAATAAGAAAGATCCCAAAAAATGTGATTTCCATCATTATTGCCTGCAATGTCAACCCAAGACCTGACGAGACAACCCAGTACCGCAAAATAAACAGCAATCTGAAGTCAGATTGAACGGTTGAACTGTGTCAATGGATGTGTCAGCTGTCTGAGTACAAGTCTGAATGTTTTGAGTTAGAAATGAACACTGCTCTTACAATACCGTTGAAGATATGTCCTCTGAAGAAATGAAACGGTATTTTGTTAAAACTAGAAAGGCCTTGGAAGTAATGGCGTGCTCGTATGTAGGGAAATAGGTTATGTCTATTTTTACTTTGAGAAGTGCTGCCCTGCTTTTAAAAAAAATCTGCAGTTTCATGAGAAACTAAATGGAGTTGAGGCCCATACTGGTTCTCATTTTCCTCTTTCCCAAACCAATCACTCTGAAAAGCTGCATGTCGTATTGTACCTAACATTTAGTCTGTCCATATCATGACATGATTAAGGATAATTAAGAATGACGCTCGGCTTTACGCTAACTGCAAAAGGCTGCTTATTTCAAACCGGCACTACTAGAGGTCACCTCAGGACAATCCTGTTCTCCGTCTAACTTCACGTAAACCGAGGCTCGTGCACTTCCAGTGCCGGGCCTGCTGTCGCCACCATCTGCTATAGAGGGCACTCTCGCTTGACATGGACCGCTCCACTTTCACAGGGGAGATGTGTGCAGTTCATCCGTTTCACCAGAAGGACCAGCAGTGGTTATTCTGTAGCAGTGCCCCCCCCCCGAGAGATCTAGAATTCCTTCTACCGTCACAAAGACAAAAGCCCAAAAATGTGTGTGCATTTCAATTGCTAAATAATGTTCCCTTGCATAACCCCACTCGTCTATGGGTTAGCATACCCTACAGTTGAATGTGTTGAGTGTGTGCTTTGTGTGAATCTTTGTCTTGTAAAACATGAAGTTATACCATCGCTGGTGTGACTTGACAGAAGCCCATTTGTGAATCCTCTACATTCCACTGGCTTTTCATTAACTAGACTGCAGAGATTACAGCCACTGTCTGGGCTGAGTCATTAGTCTGTCAGTAATGAACTGAGGTTACGGTTATGTAACCCAAGAGACGCCCACATGGCTTGACAGGGGGGACATGGGCCTACTCTGTCCGGACAAAACACACCTGAATTATTGAAGTAACGGCTGTGGATTTTAATACATACTCTAATACATTGATTCAGACAGTCCAGCTTAGCAGGGGCCATGAAGTCTGCAATGGAAAAAGTAAATAGTAATAAATAATAGGGGTTCATTATGGGAGTCCAGGCGTTGGTACTGACCTAGATTTTGACATAACCAGTGAGGTTCCGGCGAAGCGGGAGATATGCACGCCTAGTCAGCGGGGGTAGCCCGAGGGACACGGATGGAAGAGGAAGCGCGTTACGTAAGCTGCCCAGTCATGAGCGCGTAGGCCGAGGACATGTTCATTCATTCATGTGAATGAAGACGTGTACATGGGGGAGGTTTTCTGAGTGAAACTGCTGCTGCTGCTGCTTACATAAGTTTAACAGTCTGAACACTTTAACTTGCTTTCAGTTTTAGCTGAAGTAAATTAAACACAGAACGCATACATGCGGTTATCATGCTTTAATAATAAATACACAAGGATGTATCAGTATCGCACAGGACACATTACCGATGTCCGTTGCTTCGAAGCGCCCACATACCATACTGCAAGAAGCCCACCTCCACCGGAGAAAACCACCATCACACAACTAACCGGTGATCTCACATTAAAGCTTTGACTGAAGGTTTAAGGTTTCTTTTAGAGCGATATAGATATATATATAACAACGAATCAAAATCATCCGACGCAAACACCATTAAACACTCGCATCCTTCACCTCCTAAAGCTAATACATCATAGCACTTTGGGGATAAATTAAATAGCTTAATACAAGGAAAAACATTGGACATGGATAACCATCTACCCTGATGATTCATATTCACATTTAAATTACACAAACAAAGACGAATGAGAAGCTTTAAACACCACCCAGTATAAATCACCTATGCGTGATAATTTTGCCTCAATCGGTGGCAATAGTGCAACGTTACAGTGGTGGAACATAACTATGATTATAAATCTAATGAACAAATTAAACTTAGATGATATAGAACAATTGCTGAAGTGCTTTAGTTGAATGTTCGCCATGTGCATGCGGCTGGGGGAGGGGAGTGACCATCAGACATCTGGTCTCTAAGAGACATGGCGGAGCGAGTGCAATCCCATAATGCAACAGCCCCGGATCAGGGCGGCGATGTTGTACACCGGGGCGCTTCCGTCCACACCGTGTCGCGAGTACAGCCAGGCCACTGTGGGCAGCACGGGCGCCGCCACGGCCACCAGATCCACCAGGAAGCTGTTGCTCCAGTAACGCTTGGTCTCCACGGCCAGCTCAGGTGCCTCGCCACGCCTCCCCTCGCAGACACTAAAGTCCAGCTCCTCCATGAACCTGCGGCCGTCTGCCGGCTCCGCGGCGGAGCACACCCCGGAATCAGCGGAGCTTTCGGGGCTTTCTGTGGGAACGGGGCTTGGTGTGCAGGCCGTCGAGTCGATGGTGGTGGTGGTGGTGGTGGCGGCGGCATGGGTAGGTACGGGAGAAATGGTAGGCAGAAGGTCGGCAACCCCCAGCAGGCCGACGGAGGCATCTCCAACCGTTCCCCCGTGCAGCTTCAGGAGCTGAAGGAGCAGAGCCTGGAGGTCTGTGGACGCAGGCGTCACCTCCGTCTGCATTTCCTTGTTCTCAGCCTTGGGGGGCTCTGTTGAACTGGACGTGCTCGGGTCAGGGGCGGGGGAGGGATTCTTGGGAACGGCTGTGGATAAGTTTGATTTATCCGCCGGCTTGTCTTCCTCCAGCAGGGTGGACACGCCGGGCCCCTCCCCAGGCCTCAACTTACAGCCAATGTCCTGATTGAAATCCACAGCGGTGGACATCAAGACCTGCTCCAAAATGTCCACTCTGTTGGCCATCTCATCGTTCAGCAGCAGCCCGCTGTCCGCCATTTCCTCAGCCGCCTGGTCCCCCAGCGCCTCCCCGCCTTCTTCCTCCAGCTTGGCCTTCCGCCCGCCATCAGAGACGTCACACAGGAAGTCCAGGCTCGGGTCGTCCTGGAGGTTGGAGCCACTCTGGGCCAGCTCCATACTCTGCAGCAGGGACTCCAGCTTCCGGTTCTGGATGTTGATGTCGATGAAGTACTTCTGGATCCCCTTGTCCTTCTCCATGAGGCTGCTCTTCATGGTCTCCACCACTTGCCGTAGCTGCCTGATCTCCTTGCGGGCCTCCTTCAGGGAGAGCTGCGCCTCCACACGGTGGCACTCCTCCTCGATCCAGTCCTCCCGCATCCTTCCCAGCTGTGACTTCAGCTCCTCAATGTCAGCCTCTCTAAAAAGACATTTCGAACACGCCAATAGAGTATAAACCATTCCCAAACAAATACTAAAATCTCCCGGTAATGAGCATTCATAGCGTTAAAGCTGCTGTAGGCAAGATTCCAGAGTTGTAAAGAGAAAGAGCAGAGAAGAGCGTAAGATTTTGAAAATAAACAACCAAAGTCTCTGCTCCCTCCCTCCCTACGTTTCTCCGCCATTGAGAAGTGTTGCATTCACACACCTGTGATTGACAGGCAAGATGGATTCCCCCAAACCAATCAGGGAAGAGATGCCCTGATTGATCAGAAATTAGCCGAAATTGGCTCATAGAGGCAGGTGCTGTCAACTCGAAACGGATATACTCACAGCACGTAGCCGACTACGCCATTTCTAACAAATTAAACTGAAATAATAGCTCTTAAATCTTACCTACAGAACCTTTAAGCAAAGGCATACGTTGTCAATGTGTGACAAGCTATTGATGTATATATTTGGAGCTACTGGTTACCAACCTGTCATGAATGATGGTCTCAGACTCCATTAGCTTGGTCTTCAGGTGTCTGATGTTCACCTCCTTCTGCTGCAGGGGAGTCAGGTACTGTTCGGGATGAGGGGCCATGATGCCATGGTTGTCTCCGCAGGAGTGGTAGCGCCCCAGCTTCACCCGCCTGGTGCAAGGATGAATTTGTAGAAATTAGGTGAAAAATTACAACGTACAACTAGATTGGATTGTGCTGTTCAGATGAAACACAATTCATTGTGTAGCATTCATGTTAACAAAAAGACTCCACTAAGCCACACAGCAAAGCCACAATTAAGGCCATAGCCCTGACTATACTTGACTCTGCATGGGCACCTTTGTTCCAAAACCAAAAATAACCTGTACACACTACAGGGGAAACACACACACCCCCCAAAAATACTCTGGTTTGTACGGCTAAATACTGCTTGTTCTGGAACACATTCAAATCCCAAATTGTGTTAATTTGGCTGGAATGTGCATTCACTGCACATTCCACAAAAGCCAGTGATTAAGTGTTTCATCGTACTGAACAGAGGACTGATAAAGGGATTGTTTTTGTCCGCTGAAGGGCTGGTGGGCAGGTTTGGCCAATATGTAAAAAGAAAGGAGCAATCCTCTTTCACTTCACCGCTTCATCCTAGCAACCTTGCAAAAAGCGAGGCCCGGTGTGAATGCTCTACATCCCTGCCAGAAATAGCCCAACCTTTCGGAACACGCTCATGAGGAACACGTCACATGACACGAGCTTGGCAAACGGGGTGACTATAGGAGATGGAAAAGTCCAAAAGGATGAGAGGAGAGATAATATCTTGCAGAAAACGCATTCATGGATGTTTTGAGGGGAAACATGTTGCCATTATGTCAGCAGTAAGGTCATTCAAAACACCGCAGTAGGCTGACTGTTGCAATAAAAGCTGAAAGAATCATTTTGGTATAGGACTGATATATTAATAGATCGACTATTCAGTCACATTTGGGAGAGCATTACAGCATGATTTCCCAGGAGGGAATTCAAGGCAAAAAAAAAACATTGGGTGAAAATGCAGTTCCATCAGCCGACATATTTATAATCCGTTCTCCTCCCCATTTCCCTAAAAACAAAACGAGCCAAAAAACAAGAAGCACGAGTACACGTTATTTAAAACCACCAATGCGGTCGGTAAGGTCAACAACCGGGAGCAAAACGCAGACATTTGTCCCATTAAATTCTCCATAATCCCGCCTGCAGACCCGTCGCTGATATAATCCCCGTCAGATATGATGAGAGGATGTGAGGAAACTAATCCCAGACACCCACGCACACACACACACACACACTCGCCCCTTCAGCTGGCGCTGCACGCGCCCACGCCAAGCGGGCTTCGCTTTAGACACCCACGCACACACTCGCCCCTTCAGCTGGCGCTGCACGCGCCCACGCAATGCGGGCTTCGCTTCAGAGGGCGCAGCAGGAAGGAGAACTCTCGGGTTTAAAACTAAAAGTAAACAATGACATCATGACAACCGAGGCCAAGTTGGCCGTGACAAAGGAAAGGACAGGTCACACACGAACGCCCTCCTGTCTGTCATGTTCAGTATAACTGGGTGTATGCGTCACGGCGGCTTGAAGAGTGTCTGCACCTGGTGGCCGGGCTGGAGTTGCTGCTGCTGCTGCTACTCGTGATGGTGGTGGAGGCGGACGCCCGGGGCGGTGTCTGGTACGGGGCGAACAGCTCCGAGTCCCGATTGGCTACGGGGCTTCCTGCCGGCTTGAACACCGGCAGAGGCCTGGTGCGAGTAGTCCGACTTGACGAGGAACAAAACAGTGAAAATAAATCATTGGCTATCCATGTGCTTATAATGGCGCGCCGTAGCGACCGGTACAGAGGGACCATCATCAGACGCGTACCTGCGAGGAGTCTTCTTCACCGCAGAGCCTGGGATCCCGTTCTTCAGGCTGCGTGTGCTGCTGGAGGAGCTGAAGTCAGCCTCGCTACCTGCAGGGGTGGGAAACCTTGTTAGCCAGCTCCAAGACAGCGTCATCAATCCTCCCGCACCACCACCCAACACCACCACCAAACACCACCACCCAACACCACAAATCAGAACTCCACATCAACACAGAATAGGAAAATTAAACTAAAAGTCATACCTGAATAGCACCTTTTGCCATTAAACAAAACCATAGTGCTTGTGAGGAAGTTGGTGATTGTGAGAAACAGAACAGTGCAACGCTAATTGATCCTCCAATACTTGGTGAGTAAACTGATCTGCTCTGTGAGGTCTGACCTCAGAGAAGTAAACTCCAGGTAATCAGCCTAATTGGCTAAGCCCTGACCATTTTCCCTCAACCAATCAGATTACTTCAGATGGTTGTTTTTCATGAGTATAGTTTTAGCTGCTGGGCATTTTTTGTTTAACTTTAGATATTCAAAAGTAATTGCATTTGGAAAATGAAATATTGACCCAAAATGTTTGGACAGATATACACATATATATACATATATCATAGTGTTGCTTTACCTTCCCTAGAATGTGTTGACGTGTGTGAAATAGACCGCTTTTATTGTATGGATTTGTGGGAATTAAAGTGGAAATAACTTAACATATGACATACTGTACGTAATGTCAACCACGGCACACAGATCTAATCCAGTTCAACGGAATACATTTAGCTTTGCAGATTCTCGCATCACAAACGCAAAACATCCTGAACCCTCCATCCATGTCTTCACCTTTGGCCGACCTGACGGCAGACCTCTGCTCTCGCTTGTGACGACGGGACGCGACGCGCTCCACGCTCCACTCCGCCATCAGCCGCACCCTCTTCACC
>OMNO01052997.1:1661-24837 GCA_900303215.1 Trachyrincus scabrus
GGTAGGGAAATGATGAGTCATTATATATATATATATATATATATATATTGAATTACAGAATTATAGTCAAATGTATTTGATAAGACTTGACTAACAACTTGGCCATGCCTATCAAGCTAAAGTGCTTGGACAGTGCCTGGACATCTCCATGGCTAATCGAGGGCTGATGTCAATTAAGTTGGACAAGTGTAGAGCAAGGTCAAGGGAGATTAAAGCCAGCGGGCAGAAGAGAGCATTCAGTGGAGTTAAATGAATGTGTACTTTAGTACACATTGAGTACACAATGAATGAGTACACAATGAATGTGTGGTAAGCATTGCTTCTTTCATAGAAATTAAATATCACTATTAAGGCCACAGGAGTGTATCTTAACATTCTATAATATTTCAATAATTTCATTATATTTTTCCATGTAATGTGTGTGTATCCAAGATATTGATAAAAAAAAACTGAAAATGGAAATCATCTTTTTTCTAATAAAGAAACACTTTACTTAACACTTTACTTATTTGTCAACCTATTCTACAATATTCTTTAATTACTTGCATGCGCCTTGAGTAAATTGATTCTTCTTTATAATGATAAGAAACTTTGCAAATGTGTGGCTCTTTTTTAGTATCTTATCTTGAAGTGCTAAAGTGAAAAGTGGACCAGAAAAAAACCATTTATAGAGAACAATCCCCTGAATTGATTGATTGGTGGATGGGCGCGTTTTATTCTTGAGAAACTTTCTAGTTCTGATATTACATTGTGCAAGTTTTTCAATAAATAAACGTATTTAGGTACTGCCATCTACTGTCATTAAATAAAACTGCATATTATTTCATGTCAGATTCTGGAGATCTAGCCTCTATAGCCTCTCAAACGTCATTGTCTTTTTCGTCACCGCTCCATTTCATTCATGTTGCTCACATATCACTTGAGATAGGGCCCTTAATACATTTCGGCAATGAGAATTTGAGAGGGAACCTGATTATGAAGTTTATCTTGGTTGGTGAAATTGTCAAACTTGTTATTACTTTCTGATTTTGATCATAAAACTATTGGTAGGTCTATAGCTTTTGTAGCCTATGTATACAATTCCTCATTTGTGAAATCCTGATTAGGCTTCATTGCTCAGTAATAAACCCGCAATACAAAAAACGACTCCCAACCTGTATGGACTAAAGGCACACCACGATCCCAATCCCAATTCAAGGCAAGCCAACTTAAAGTTGTAACGAATGAATATTACAAGGATTATATATACGAGGTTATTAGCAATATTTCACACACTGCAGACCAAAGTAGGCTATCACATGGAAAGAGTATGGATACAGGTTCAGAAAAACCTGACAGGCGATTGCATTATTTTTCAATTATGTATTGAAATGGATCAAGGACGTACATTACGTGTAACAATTAATCAATAATAAAGCAAATCATAAATAGTACCAATTATATTAATAACCTATGAAATCCCACAAAATGTCACGGCACGTCTTGCCTCAAGGCACACTGGTTCTATGGCACTCATGTCATGGTCCACAATATGGCATATTAAATTGCGAAAGACAACACCAATAGTATCTTCTAAATGTGTGGCTATCTGTGTACATTGAGTATCGATGCAGAATATACAGTGTGTAGACTATTTAAATGGCTACAAAATAGCTGCACAAATGCCGACATTGACCAGAAACCAAACAACAGTAGGCTATAAGTGAAATCATTATAAACATCGGCCTATGCATTTGATGTCATAATCAAATACACTTCTTTATAAATTGCATTTGCCTTTTCATTTCGAGGACATTGCATACACACTGTATCTTGCAGCAATGTCCAGGGGAATTTAGTCCGTCTAAATGTACTACTATGTTTAATAACAAACGGGTCTCACAATTTTCATCCACTAATTTGGGTTTTGCAAGTTTTTGTTTGTTATGAACGCATCGTCGTTACGTCACTACCCGGGGTTTCCACTCTCGAAATTGCAACCTTGTGAGATGAACCCGACACCGTCATGGCTGAGGCCGGTTGTCTTAAGACTATTTACTAATATGTCATATTTTTACAGTCGTGGTTAATCAACGAACGCGTTTTTTTGTTTACAGCCGGTTAAAGCCGCGAAGGACCGTACTTTGTGTGCTTGGGGGACTTAATTCCGAAGCGCCGTGAGAATTTACATTTTGGAATTGTTTGGGTCTGCTCTCCCTCACGGGGAGCTAGCAGGCTATTTAGCCATCCCTTGCTAGTAAAAGAAAACAAGAAAGGGGCAATTGAAGTCGGGCAAAGGATTCTGACTGGCCGCCTCTGGTGGTTTTCAGGTAACTTTCATTACCCGACAGCGTGTTATTGTAAAATATATATATGTTATCGCATAGTCCCGTTTATGGGAGATCGCTTAATGTCTACTTGAGGCGAGTGTGGGTTTGGGGTTGATAAGGGATTTAAGGCACACACAAAAAAAAACATCGGGAAACGAGTTGTGAAAAGTGAGCAGCTGATGAAAACAACGCTTGATATCGGTACGGCTAACTCGGTTAAGTGTAGTACGGTTCGTTCCATAGCCAGCACGGCAATGGCGAAACCTGTGTATGTCTGTGTGTGCATGCTAACGAATCTGGAGTAATTTCTAATGGAATACGAGTGGTTGATCTTTACTTTTCTGTTCGCTAGCTGGCGTCCGCGCTGTTGCTAGTTTGTTTGGCAGTGTGTGTTAGAAGCACACAGTTCCATGCACGACTTACTCATACGTACTGTCAACCGATGTCTATTGTAGCTAGCGTGGATGGATAATGTATATTTATGATGTGATTAACACTCCACCCATGTCTCCACAACAATTTTAGCAAATGCTAAAGAATGGCACCAGATGTTTTTGCACTTTTAAGCGTTTCCGGGCAATAGAAAAAGATTTCAAACTCTGAAGTCCAGGCAAGAAGCACACTATCTTGACGTAGTGTGATTTAGCCGTTGTCGACCAAATATACGGTGTCTGGAAAAGTCTTAGCCTGTGTCAGATCCAAGTTGCGGAATAGCATGTGTGGGTTGTAGAGCGTATGCTAACGACCGCGCTTGGCTATGCCTTCATAAATTATAGTTGCCCCGCCAATAGCCACCAGCTTGCGTCGTTAGCCGATGCTAGCTAACGAAATGGTAAACGTTAGCTACCGTTGTAAATCTAGACTTGAAGCAAGTGTATCGCTGTCCCGTAAGTAAATAGAATTGTAATATGTACTAGTGCAGTCGATCATCGCATACAACAAGATTAGACTTCTTCAACCAGTGTTTTACCACCACTATGATTGTTGCACAACCGTCCTGCAAAACGCTTTAAGAGCATTGTCTGGGAAAGCGCGTGATTAAACGCTCAAGTTGTGCAGGCCTCGTAAGGCCTTTGCGGCCAGGAAACCGATGGTTTGTTATAGAATGTACAGTTGAATATACACACGTACATTGGACTGGATGGATCTGTTTCCATCAACCATGTATAGCATAGCATTAACTAGGCCTAAACCTAAACGCATAATTGACAATGTTCTTATACGATTTTAAAATATAAAAATATAAGGTCTTTGATTGTTGATAGTGATTGTCTGTCATCCCTAAAGTTCTCTTGAGTGCACAGAGATTTTTAGCTAAATAAAAATGACTATAAGAAGTGAATTGACCATTGATTCAATCAGAACTAGTAGTAATGATTTGGGAATAGACATCATATGATTATTTATACTGTGTTGTTATCCTATATAGCAGAGCTAAATATGGCTGGGCGAAGTGAAGATGACAGTGTAAGCAACAGCAGTGGAGAATCAAGGTAAGATAATTTAACTAAAACCGAAAAACTAAAATTCAAGTAAAATAAGATAATTATGTCAATGCCACATGGGTGATACAATTCTCAGGCGGATGCAGTTGAAAATTGTTTTTAGCTCTTTGCAAATTGTTTTTAGCCCTGTGTGCAATTATGACTCAACCCTTGTGTCCCGTTTTTTCCTAATTATTAAAAATGGATAGTGGAATAAAAAGAGAATATATTTGCAATAATCAATTTTAGTCCATGCAATGATTCGTACACTTACAACAGAGGGCATTTGAGTGATTTTTATTCAGACATCGTAGCACACCTTCCTAATTGTATGGAAAAAAAGAATGGAAAGCTACAAATGTATACTATAGATAGAATATACTACTACCCAAATATGTACAGGCCTACCTGACTACCTATATTAAAAAAAAACAGATGAGTTCAAATACCAATTATTCATTTGTGGCTGTCATGGTCATATTTTATTGTGGCTTTTGCTATAATGAAGATCTTTTAAATTGAGCAGAACAAATGTTTGTCAACTGTGGGGTAACTGGACCAGTAACTGGTGTTGAACAATTTTGTTAGATGTCATTTGTAAACAGCAGTAGCATATGTAGCCTGTGGCTAAAAACATCTATGTTCTGTGTAGCATCTATGACAATGTTGACAATTGGACGATACATATTACTGGACTTCTACCTGTGAACCCTGCAGCTCTGAATGAGTTTGAATAGGTTTACTCAATCTGTGGCTCCATGTGTGACACTTACAGCAACCAATCAGATGATTACCTTGTAGGGTTCAAATGTTATGCTTATTATGGTAAACACAAGTGTAGCTCATTAAAATGATGGTTTTACCAATTTATTCCATTCCTTACCTTTGGAAATAGATTTACAGGAATCACAACATGGTTATACAAGTAATAATTATAATGTTATTTGAGTTCTGCTTTATTAGAAAAACATGCTTATCTTTCCGTAATAGGCTACTATTACTACTTATTATTACTTACTTATAGTAGGTGATCGACACTGAAAGACGAGATGTATAATTTGTTATATTAATCACATTGTTTTTGTGTTGTTCCCAGTAATTCCGATGATGAATCTGGTAGTGGATCAGGCTCTGCATCGGGCTCTGGTTCGAGTTCTAGTTCCAGTTCAAGCAGCAGTACCCATTCAGGCAGCAGTGACTCAGGAAGTGGCTCAGACAGTGGCAGCCAATCAGATTCTGACTCGGGAAAATCCAAGGAGAAGATTGAACCACCAAACAAGTCAAACATTGATGGGGCAGATGTAGGTCAAAGTGTCTCTCGAGTTAAACAATGCATAAAGATGGAAACTTCATGATGGGACACTATTGCTCAGTCCAAGATGGCTGCATACACCCACATGAATAGAATGGAATGATTACATACAATCATTATAAATATAACCTGTTGTAAAGTTATTATTATTATTTGTAGTATTATTTATCATTATACCGTTTTAATATATTGATTCAGTTTAATTTCTTTGGTTACAGTTTTGGAAGTCCAACCCAAGTATCCTGGCAGTGCAAAGGTCAGCTATGCTCAGGAAACAGCAACTTCATCAGCAGCACCAGCAGCAACGGCAACAAAGCTCTTCAAATAGTGGATCTGACCAGGCAAGTAATTCTCTCTCTTACTAATATGAAACACACTGCATGGCAAATATTGAGCGGGTAGTGGATTCTTTGATTTGTCAGAAAGGTCAGAAAGGACTATCTTTAGAGGAAAATATTGATAGCACAATCAATACTGTTGGCAAATTTAGAACATGCAGAATTGTAATATTTAGTAAGTGTGAACACTAACGTTCATGCATTCCAAATCAATTCTTTTTATGCTGATCTTTTACAGGACTCCTCAAGCAGTGACGATTCAGACTCTTCGAGTGGATCCAAGAAAAGACACAATTCTGGCTCAGATTCTGGATCTGCGTCCAATTCTGGTAGTGCATCTGGATCCGATTCATCAGGAGGGGAGAACAGTGATGAAACGGCATCTGACTATGAGCCAAGTAACAAAGTGAAAAGCAGGAGACCTCCAGCAAAGTAAGTTTAGCTTTATTAGCTGGCTACTTGGGGCCTAACCACCTCAGTTTCACTTCCTACACTCAGTGGTCCACCTTGCCGGGGAATCAACTGGACTGGGTTTGAAAGTTTCAGATGAATGTGTTTGTATAACATTGTCCCGTGTCATGTGCGTACTTATATCATAGTCTTAGTATGGTCATCTTACTACAGGTGTTATGCTGATTTTAAAACGGTTACTTTGTGATTGGCATGCCACTAAGATATTGCAATACAAGCTGGATTTTTAAGGTTGTGTTCATATTCTAACCTATGTATTGACGCTTTTCTTTTTTCTTTATCTTTTTTGTAGGGTGAACGCCAGAAATGGAAAGAAAACCAGCAATCAGAGGAAAGTCCATAAGGGGTCATCTTCAGATGACGACGATGACAGTTACAAGAAGGCAATGTCGGCAGGGCCTCGTCGGCAAGCCACCGTTAACGTCAGCTACAAGGAAGACGAGGAGCAGAAGACGGACTCTGACGACCTGGTCGAGGTTCTTGGAGAGGACGTACCCCAGCCAGAGGAAGACGAGTTTGAAACCTTGGAAAGAGTGATGGAGAGTAGGATAGGGAGGAGAGGAGGTGAGGAACCAACTGTCACTGTATTTACTGGAAGGCTTGAAGAACATTGGCGTACGTTGATTTCCTCATGAGGATTTAATATACAGCAATATTTTTGCCAACCCCTTTCTTTACAGCAACTGGAGGAACTACTACGGTTTATGCCATCGAAGCAGACGGGGACCCCAATGCCAACTTTAATCCCAACAAAGAGGCTGGTGAGACGCAGTACCTGATGAAGTGGAAGAACTGGTCCCACATACACAACACTTGGGAGACGGAAGACACCCTGAAGCTGCAGAATGTCAAGGGAATGAAGAAACTGGATAATTTCCAGAAAAAGGATCACGAGAAAAAGAAATGGTGAGTTCTGAATCTACGCAGAAAAGGGACTAGCCTTTTCATAGTATAACCGTGAATGATGTAATTTCTTTTTTTGATGTAATCACTTAGTTTTGTCCTGTATTGCAGAAGTTCTACCTATGTTGCACAGCATACCAGTTTGTGTATGGGCTTTCATATGGTGGTTACAACATAAGACTGTGTTTGGAACTCCAGATTTGGAACTCTAGATGTTTACCAAAACAGGCCGACTGGGCCAGAAGGATGCTTCAAACGGCATTCAGTGACAAACAACCGCAAATGTCATGGCATTGATTATGCCTCTGATTATATGCCTCCTGTGACAATACACGTATTTCACAGGAGATCATAGATCAGATGGAGGTCATACCACTTTACCGTGACACAGCAGCTGGTTGGAAGTCATTTGTAAAACATGTATGACATTGTTTTGGCCAAGAGGGTTGTTGGATCTACCATTGTTAATGTATACAGTTGCTATCTTATGTCAATCACCAAAAAGTAGTGACATGTGGGCAACTGTCTGTAGTCTACATGTTGCATGTGTGATGTATAGGCTATGTTAAATTTAGTAGAGAATATTTAAAGAGAGACACAGGTCTGCGAATGCTGCGGCCCGGGATGCATGCTGCCCGTTGTTATAAGGCGGCATCAACGGGCTGGAAATTGAAATGTAACCTAAATAAATTAGGCCTATATGTTCATAATATCTAACCCTTACCCATATGTTTATAAATTCTCCTGACTCTTGAACTCCAGGAAAACTCTAGAAATTAAATATTAAACATTACAAAATGCATGTGCATATAGAAGCATGTGCTCCAAAGTAATTGCTTATATTGATGAGATGAATGCATTTATACCTTCTTCCTACTTTTGTGTGCATTCATTTTGAAAGAATAATCATTCCACTAAATAATTTAACTGTTATTACATGCTCGTTAATTAAATCATGTAGCTGAAGTCTCCCTGTAAGTGATAAAAGTGAGACTGGGATATTAATTTCTAGGAGGCTTCCTATAACTTTAATACCTATTTAGGAATGTTCATTATTTGGTAACTATTTATACAAAATAATTGAGACAGCTCATGAAGACCGCGTCATGTCACCAACTGATGTTTCCTTGGATGGTTCCTTGAAATGTAGCTAAATCAAGGAACCTAACTAGAAAGTTTCCTGTGCTTCCCAGTGTACCCATTTCCCACACTTTATTTGCTTCCTTGACCATCCAGAATGAGTTCTTATTTTAGTACTACAGATGGGGAGATATTTCAGCGCAGTGTGAAGCTGTGAGATGCTGTAAATCTAAATGACCAGCTAACGCCAAATGAAAAAAAAGAAAGAAGAATATTTGCGCAAAAAAATGTGTCTACATAAACTGGCCCACTGATGGATCACATGGCGCTGATGGGAAATGCTTCCATTTACATCTTTGATGGTCTCTGTCCTAACTGCAATGTGGAGGCTAGCTACAATGTTTGCCCTTTTGTTGTTGTTTTTTTATTCTATGCTTAATTTGCTTAATAACCCAGCACATCAAAACAATTTGTTTTTTAATATGATAAAGTAAAATATTGCAGAAAAATGTATGTTGCTTTAAAGTATAATGGCTATAGGAAATGCGTAGATAATAAGCTTAATTGTATTACAATTGCAGATTACAAATTGTACACTTGTCATTTATATTGTACATTTAAATGTACACTTTCGTTTTTTCTTTCTTTCTTTTTTTATCAAAGATTCAATAAGCAATGCATTGGAACATGGTTTTGTACTCATGTCATTTCCTTCTGCTCAGGTTGAAGGCGGCATCCCCAGAGGATGTGGAGTATTTCAACTGTCAGCAAGAACTCATGGATGATCTACACTCTCAGTATCAGCTTGTAGAAAGAATTATAGGTGCGCCCTTGTTGACATATTGTACATATGGTGAACATATTTATCCTTATTGAGGTGACGTATTCCTTTGATTAATATTTTATTTTTAACAGGGCATTCAAACCAAAAATCTGCAGCTGGCTACCCAGATTATTTGTGCAAGTGGCAGGGCCTGCCCTACTCTGAATGTAGCTGGGAGGACGGAGCCCTCATAGCCAGGAAGTTTCAGAAGTGTATAGATAACTACATGAGCAGGAACCATTCCAAAAACATTCCCTTCAGAGACTGCAAGGTTAGATCCCTTCTCAATCCTTCACTTCATATTGGGGTACCAATGTTTGGCCTAAACTTCAATACAAAGTACAATAAAAATCAAAAAAATGTAGACTAAATGATTCAATACTTTTAACAATGTTGATGCATGGCACCAAATTGGGAAAAATTTACACATTTTATTGCAATGTCTGAAAATTACTGTAATTTTTGAAATTCCTGATTACACTACCCTAGATTGTCTTGTTTTAATAAGCAATTGCTATACTTGTTTATACATTTGATACAAATCTGTTATCCAAAGGCTTTTCTAAAGGAATAATCCAAGAGTTCTCTTTCCAGGTGCTCAAGCAGAGGCCCAGGTTTCTGCCCATGAAGAAGCAGCCATCCTATATAGGAGGTGATGGACTCGAGCTCAGAGACTATCAGTTTGATAGCTTGAACTGGATGGCCCACTCGTGGTGCAAGTATGATGAATTAAATAATTCCTTTTAACACTTCACACTTCGTCATATTGACACTTTTAGACAAAATAATTGTGAAAGGGGGACGATTACAATATACCTTTGTGTTAAGGTCCCATCCAAATGTGCATCCAAAACAGCTATTCAATAGGAATTAAGTTAAGTTAAGACGCATTGCTGATCGCATATCGATCTCTTCAAGTTGTTGGATTTGGAGTGTCTGTCACTTCCGCAACTGACCTAACTTCCCTTGAATATTACGTCAGTTCCTGTGTAAACACAGTAATCAGTACGTTTGTACCTTCCTGCGAGTATGATCTCAATCTTTATGTTCAGCTTTACCCAAACTAAACTGTTCATGTAAACATACTTGTATAGTAAACATACTCGTGCATGATTGGACATGGCAGACCTGGTTTACTTGCAAACCAAACCCCCCTTTTCACTCTGGATTTTTCAGGACACGTATTTGTTTACTTAATGTAAATGGTGTGTTACTAATGTAAAGGGTGTGCAATCATGTCTGCAGCATGTAAAACAGACATAAAACAATGGGGACAGCACTAAAAAATCGTCTTTCAATAATACTGTAGCTTTATATTGAACTCTCTTCAAAATTAAGATAGAAGGGCCATACTCTGTGCTAGATGTACATAATAAAATGCCCAAAAGTGGTGAAAGTGAGCGTGTGTGAGAACATTTTAATTTATTTTGTATGCAAGAGAATTGTGGTTCTCATTTTATTACAAATTAAGAATTGAACCTCATATGTGTCATGGTATATTATTTGTAAATGTTTAAAGCAATGGGTGGATGCCTCCCAACGTCTTTGCTAACATTTATATTCCTTCATCTGCTTCCCATTCATTTCCAGAGGCAACAGTTGCATTCTTGCTGATGAGATGGGCTTGGGGAAGACTATCCAGACCATCAGTTTCCTTAGCTACCTGTCCCATGAGCACCAACTGTATGGACCCTTCCTGCTTGTGGTGCCTCTGTCCACGTTGACCTCATGGCAAAGGGAAATTCATCTCTGGGCTCCAATGATGAATGTTGTTGTCTATCTTGGAGACATCAGCAGTAGAAACATGGTATGTCAAACTTTCATGACTTCAATGGTTTTTACTTTTATAAAAACATTTTTATAAAGATTTCAAATTGTAAGTCATTTAGCAGATGCTTTCATCAAGGGGTGGGGGAAAAATCGATACAGGATAGTATTGCGATATTTTGCGTGGCAATATTCTATCGGACGCCAAGTATAGATATTTTATTGCAAATGCAAATTGGAACTGGAATTCTGAGAAAGCCGAACAGCGACCTCTGCTGGCGTAACCCCAGTAATGGCATCCTCATATCCCTTTTCTCCGATATTTGTTAAGTTTGAATGTGTCGCAGTCTAATTATCTAAGTGGATGCACTGCAGCTTTGCACCTTTGTGAATGTGTGCATTTATGAAACACATGTGAGTACATACATTTACTTTGTTTCCTTATATTGACATTTGTGATGAGTTTGTTTCATCTTAATTGATATTCAGAAGACGGGAAACAGCAATTGTTAAGTTCACACACCCCCACAGGTTCAAGTGCTAATAAAGAAGATTAAAGTAAATATTGCTTGGAAGAGCCTGATTCGATTTAAACGAGGTTCCCCCTCGAATAAGAACAATAAAATCAATTGCTTATTTTTTTTCTGGGTGAGGTCAGAGGTCTAATTGAAGTGAGATGAACAGACTGAAAACATTCTTATTAGATAAAACAGATGTTGACAAAGTGTTCCTTTGGGGACATAATTTGCAGTTGAAAAAAGGTAATAAATCGCAATATATCACAATCTACTATACATCTGATAATATCGTATCGTGGGGCCACTGGTGATTCCCATCCCTACTTTCACCAAAATCTACAACCCATAATGTCTGCGCTTCCACTGTTGTGGATGGGCATCAAGATCATCAGCATCAGCTAATGTGATTTGTTTTTTTGTCTTTTGTTTGTTATAGATCAGAACCCATGAGTGGATGCATGTCCAGAACAAGAGACTGAAATTCAATATCCTGCTCACAACCTATGAAATCCTCCTGAAAGACAAGGTAAACCACTACTCTAAATCCATTACACGCTGTGGTTTGCTTCACAAATTACCCATTAGACGGGGTGTCTATTGCTGCTTTCTGATCCTAAATGATGAGGTAGTGGTAAACTTAATGTCGTAACATTTCACCTCACTAGTCATTCCTGGGCTGTGTGAACTGGGCCTTCATTGGTGTCGATGAGGCGCACAGGCTGAAGAACGATGACTCTCTCCTCTACAAGACCATGATGGACTTCAAATCCAACCATAGGCTGCTGATTACTGGAACACCCCTGCAGAACTCTCTGAAAGAGCTCTGGTCCCTGCTGCACTTCATTATGCCCGACAAGTAGGTCATCATCTCACTATCCTCATGTTTTTAAAGAGAATCATTATTCAGCATGTCAAACACTAGCACCAAAATATGGGGACAGAACTAAATAGAGTTGCTGTTGCTCATTTGAGCCAATTGGACCATGCAACAGCTGCAACTACCTCACTTTCACCAGAGGTAATGCTGCCTCTGAGGTTCGCTCGCAGCTGTTCTTCTTACTTTAAATCACACGTTACCATCTTTTTCTTCTCTTTTGAAGAAACAATGTGCTGTCTGCGTTTTCATTAAAAGATCAGCATTGTTCGTTGTCCTAGAAGCGAAAGTGAACTGGTCTCTCTCCTCTATATCCAGGTTCCATTCTTGGGAAATGTTTGAGGAAGATCATGGCAAAGGGCGAGACTCTGGCTACACCAGTCTACACAAGGAGCTTGAGCCTTTTCTACTGCGGAGAGTCAAGAAAGATGTAGAAAAATCTCTTCCTGCAAAAGTAGAGCAAATCCTCCGAGTGGAGATGAGCGCTATTCAGAAACAGTACTACAAGTAAGTGCATTTTAACATGACTCGTATATGAAATACAAAAATTCTCTGAAATCCTCAAACTAAATTCTTGCTGACACTGAAACGCAACTTCTGTACACAGTTATGATGGCAATAGCTTACAGTACAGTTATTGGTTCCGCAAACATTGTTTTGGATTTATTTAATATTTTTGATTCAACATGTATTTATTACAACAGCACGACATGGGGATATTGTTTTGCAAACAGCTCATTTGCCTTTTTTTGTTTTTGTTTACAAATAATAAATAGTGCTTTTGCTGATTTTGATAAGTGAAACAAAATGGGACCTCATGGTTACGCGTGTGTGTGTGTGTGTGTGTGTGTGTGTGCGTGTGCGTGTGTGTGATCAGGTGGATCCTGACCAGGAACTACAAGGCTCTCAGTAAAGGCGTTAAGGGCAGCACCTCAGGATTCCTTAACATCGTCATGGAGCTCAAGAAGTGCTGTAACCACTGCTACCTTATCAAGCCACCTGAGGACAATGAGTTCTACAACAGAGCCGAGGCCTTACAGGTATTACTATTGTTGTTTATAGGAAAATATTGGAGGGCCTTTTGTATTCCACTAAAACAAATGACCGATAATATGATTTAATATAATCTTGAGTCCTTCAATTCATCGCATGTAATCGCATTGTCCCGTTTGCTAATCCATTTGGTGTTAATTAACCATTATTCCACCCTTGCATCTGTTTTCCAATCTCCAGCACTTGATCAGAAGCAGTGGTAAGCTGGTTCTGCTGGACAAGCTGCTGGTGCGTCTTAAGGAGCGTGGCCACCGCGTGCTCATCTTCTCTCAGATGGTTCGGATGCTGGACATCTTGGCTGAGTACCTGAAGAGCCGTCAGTTTTTGTTCCAGGTCAGTATGTACACTTGACACATAGGTGTCTGTGCACCTACTTATCTATATTCTAAATATATATTGTTGTCTTTTGTTTAGAGATTAGATGGCTCCATAAAGGGAGAGATAAGGAAGCAGGCGTTGGACCATTTTAACGCTGAGGGTTCAGAGGTTGGTAAATACGCAATGCATCCAAGTATACGAAAGGTTCAGGAAAATGTCTTGCCATTTCCTCTAAATACTTTTCGTCCACTCCCAGGACTTCTGTTTTCTGTTGTCAACACGGGCTGGTGGCCTGGGCATCAACTTGGCCTCGGCTGACACAGTAGTCATCTTCGACTCGGACTGGAACCCTCAGAACGACCTCCAGGCCCAGGCCAGAGCTCATCGCATTGGACAAAAGAGACAGGTGCGCAAGAGTTTGACAAACATTTGAAAGTAAGGGGTGGGGGTGAGTGGGTGTGTGTGTGTGTGTGTGTGTGTGTGCGTGTGCGTATGTATATAAATATAATCATATACATATTTTTAGGTGAACATTTATCGCTTGGTGACGAGGAGTTCAGTGGAGGAGGAGATCATCGAGAGGGCGAAGAAGAAGATGGTGTTGGACCATCTGGTCATCCAGAGAATGGACACCACAGGGAAGACTGTTCTCCACACTGGAGCTGCTCCTTCAAGGTAATGGCACACCCTAATGTTTGCACAGTCAAAGGAACCTTGCAAAAGCAATCTATCAAGTTTATAGCAAGTATAGTTTTACTGATCAACCAGACTTGTGGGCCAACAAATCACAATTTAAGTGATATTTGGCCTGCTTGAAGTTTACGTGAACCCCCTGTTTCAGCTCTAATTCGAGGCTGAGAGTTCTAGGAAGGAAGGAGGGGGAGGAGTTATCCCTATAGTTACGGCTCACTGCAACTTTGTGACACTTATTTTGTAGCTAGTGTGCCTCATTGAGTATGAGCGTTAAGGCCTCAACATGCTTCTGTGTGGTTTGTCCGAATCCTTCAACGCACATGCAATGCAACAATGTTGCAAACAGTTTTCAAGCCTACAAGTCTGTGCAACCTATGCAACGTGTCATTACACCACTTGTACACTAGAGGGTGATTTATCAACCAACTATACAACCAATGTGTGTGGACAATAGATCAAAAATCACCCCCCAGTAACTGGTGAGCACACCTATTTTTTGTATACTATTGGACTGTAACACACTTTCCAAAAGTAGACCAATTACACAATTTCAATCTTTATTAGAATCAAAGCTAAGCTAGGTTAGCTGTAGCCTGAAACTGAGAGATTGCGCATGCAGCTCGCTCATCAATTCACCAATCATTGATTTGCAACATGTCACGCTGTGATGACATCACGAAAAGAGCGAGCTGACGATTATTTTTCTATCGATTTTAATCAATTTTATTCTATCAATTATTTTTGCGATTAATCGAAACGATTAATTTTCATCCAAAAACTCATAGGCCTACAATTAATTCAGATGGCTTTGCCTTTGACTGAGAGCAAGAGATAAAGAAAGGAAAAAAACAAATGCATCATCCTTATTTAACATGTAAGATAAAGTAATATTCCCTATTCCTTCCTTTAACTTAATTATTCAAACGTTACATATATGACATTCCCAAGACATATGCTTAACATAATGGCAGAAATAAAATAATTAAATGAGGTATATACATCCCAAGCCCAACATGCACACACACCAATCAACGTTAAGCCCAGATTCTAGCCTAAACGTGTTCTAATCAACACTCATTGATCAAAAGAGTGATTATAACTTTAATAATGAGCGTATGTAGCAGCCACAATGGCAAAAGCTCTCCCTTCTAATAATAACACATTGGTAATTTGTTGCATAAACATGAATAGACTACACTTATTACGGGGCCAATCACACAGAACCGCATCTTCCCTTCCGTTGAAGAGGGGGTGGTTGTCCGCACCCAGCGCCCAAAGTTGAAGTATTTTAACTTTTTATGCACGTTCAAAAAATGCGAGGCTCATCAAAAGAAAGCAGCTCAGCATAGGCGCGCTATACCATAGGAATATAATGGTAAAGTGGGCGCCCCATTTTTAAAAACGCTCTGTGTGATCGGCCCAGTGTTTTTGCCTTTTCTGGCGGTCCGCCTTCCAGAATAGCACCTGCATGCTTTCTTTTCAGGTGTTTGCGCATAGCGATAGTGTAAATAACATGCGTTGATTAAAAATATTGACGTCAACACATGAGTTCGGATCAGAGTAGAACGTTCACAAACTGGCTGGCGGAGACTGTCACAAACATAGGATTTTATACCTGTTTTTCCTAAATTACGGTATTATTTTAGTAATGATAGTAGGTAACAAAATGGCATAGACTACTATGTTCAAGGTCATAGAAGACATACTAACACGTTTAAAACAAAAAACAAAAACACGATTTTGGGTTCACTGGCACTTTAAGGTACCTGTTATGCATGTGAAATATGAAAACCTTCACATTATATTAGTGCTGGAAATTGTATTTCCTAAAGTCATGTGTGTTTCAAATTTAGCTGAAGACTCAAAAGTTACTCCAATAGAATAGTTGTATATGGATATAGGAATTCCAATTGTATTCATTAAGTAATTCATTAATTTCCCTGTTGCATGCAGTTCAACTCCTTACAACAAGGAGGAGTTGTCTGCCATCTTGAAGTTTGGTGCTGAGGAGCTATTTAAGGAGCCCGAAGGCGAGGAGCAAGATCCCCAGGTTGGCAGTGATTTACCATACGCATCATCATCATCGTCGTCATTGAAACAATGATTTGCATACTACTGTTAAAGTAATGCCCAATCTTGTCATGTTCTATAGGAAATGGATATTGATGAGATCTTGAAAAGGGCCGAGACCAGGGAGAATGACCCTGGTCCTTCTACAGTGGGGGAGGAGCTGCTCTCTCAGTTCAAGGTGAGTGTCATGTTTCTCTCCGGTCACTTTCCTGTCACAATGCTCTCTGCACTTGTGTCTGTGTTGTTATTAGGGCTGCACGACTATGACAAAAATGATAATTGCGACTATTTTTCCCAATGTTGTGATTATTCATGCGATTAACATAATCATCGATTCAATTTGCCAACCTGGCCACCACGTCACATGTGCTTCATGTCATATATTTAGTTGCAGTGATTCCTCAGCATGGACACACACAAGATTCTAGCGGCCTTAACGGCAATGCCTGTGATTCATTAGATTGCTTATTGCTGAGTTGTAACGGTTTGATGTTAATGTAGCGGGTGTATGAAATCAGATGTATTGTATTGCAGGTAATTTTAGAACTCAGAGCTTTTTGTTGCAAGCATCAATTGATTTTGTTCTGTGGTCCGACAGGTGGCCAACTTCTCCATGATGGATGAAGAGGAGATTGATATAGACTCTGAGCGTAGTCAGCGGAGCTGGGATGACATCATCCCAGAGGAGCAGAGGAGGAGGATGGAGGAAGAGGAAAGGCAAAAGGAGCTGGAGGAGATCTATATGCTGCCACGCATGAGGAATTGTGCAAAGCAGGTGGGAAAAACGTGTTCTATTTATTCCTAAAAGTCATTACGGAAATTGGGATGCACGTGTTTTATGTCCATCTACCATATGGAAACTGTATATGGTTTACTTGCATCATTTCAGCTCACTCGAGAGCCAACTACAAATGTGATTTGCGATTAATAGTGTTTCACTAGAGATGATGCTGTACCTAAGGTAATGATTCTGGCATGTGGTTCCACTTTGAAGGGTCTGTGGCTGGACTACATATATTGGACATATAGTGGACTTCTACTACATATATTGTTGAAATATGACAATAGCTAAGCTATAATAACATGTATATGATAGTCAACTAGTGAACTTTGTCTTGAAATAACTATCAGTACATCCTTAATCGCTCCCCTTTCAGCACATCTGAAGTGTCCCACCCCCAGTTATCAAGTAATACAGAGCAGAGAGTAACAAGTGAAATTTGTTTAAATATTCTTACGTCTTAAGATCAATCTGTGCATTAAAAAGAAAACTGACGTGACACTTGGCAAGCATTGCCGATACGAAACGTAAACTTTAACATCTGGATGGTCTCACGAGGCTAACCTGTGTGTCCCTTGACCACACGTTTTCTAGCTGCAGCGGATCTTTTCTGACTTAGATGTTTGTTGTTTTGCGTTGCCAGATCAGTTTCAATGGCAACGAAGGCCGGAGAAGCAGGAACAGAAGGTACTCTGGCTCGGACAGCGACTCGACTTCCGATCGTAAGAAACCAAAGAAACGAGGGCGGCCGCGCACCATTCCACGAGAAAACATCAAGGGGTTCAGTGACGCAGAGATCCGGAGGTGAGCTCTCCATTTAATATCCAACCAGCCTGTCAAATATTGAATGCATTTGTACTTATCCTCCCACATGTGTGAATGATTTCAATGTTTCTCAATAAATTACAGATTTGTCAAGAGCTATAAAAAGTTTGGTGGACCACTCGAAAGGTAAGTTGCCGTTTATTTTGCGTTCGTCGGAATCGCGTGACTCCGCTGAAGGTGCTGATGGATGTCTTTCGGTTTCATCAGGTTGGATGCAATCGCTCGCGACGCGGAGCTCGTCGATAAATCTGAGCAGGACTTGAAGCGATTGGCGGAAACCGTGCATAACGGCTGTGTTCGGACACTCCGGGAGAATCCCTGTGAACAAGAGAAAAACTCTGGTAGAATAATCCTTCGTCCTTCCTTTTTCAAACTCACTCGCTCATTTACAATCCATTTGAATGTTCTATATATTGAAATGTCCCTGCAATGTATTTACCCTCAGGAGGAAGAAGAGGAAAGGTAAAAGGACCAACGTTTAGAATCTCTGGTGTGCAGGTGAACGCCAAGCTGGTGATTTCACATGAAGAGGAGCTGGCACCACTCCATAAGGCCATTCCTTCTGACCCAGAGGAGAGGAAGAGGTAACTATTTTTTGTAATAATAAGAATGTATAGGTATTTACTTATGTTGGCATCCTTGAACACGACTTACAGGGTTTCCCACAAAAAAAGGTTTAGTGGAGGGGTAAGTGCTTCAGAGAAAGAGGCAAGCAATAGTGTAGGGCTATACCCTAAGATTTGAATAGTCGAATCATCGTTCTGAGTCGACTCAAATTCTCTTTGTCAAACAAAAAAATAAAAAATGTGCATTATAATAACCAAATAAAACCGAATATAGAGGCTGCTGTAAGCAATATTTGAGAGTTGGAAAGAGAGAGCAGAAGAGAGCAAGACTTTGAAAATAAACACCCCTGACAAATGCTCCCTCCCCAAGTTTCTCTGCCATTGAGAAGTGTTGCATTCACACACCTGTGGTGGAGCTTAGCTAAATGTGATTGACAGGCAATATGAATTCCCCGAACCAAACAGAAGAGATTCCCTGATTGGTCAGAAATTAAGTGGGAGCGGTCTAAAAGCTAAATTGTCTCACACAGCACAGTCAACTAGAAACAGACTCACATTTCACTCACTAATACCGGACAGATGACTTTTTAAAATGCCCTCAAATGGTAGCTCTTAGATCATATAGGTAGGCTATAGATCTTGCCAGCACCTTTTTAATAGGCCTACATCAATTGCATTAGGCTTACATATTTCTCCTACCATGGGTAAGAGATGGGTTCGCTCCCCACTTTTGATCGCTTTATTGCAGACTTTGTGTGCTTTAAGGACATTAAGGTACACAAAAGAAACACACATCACAACAGGCAGGGATTACGCACACACCCAATGTCGCCGGTGAACATTATTCTGTCGGTACTCTGTAGTGCGGTTCGCTGTTCTGTTAAACTGAATGGTGCCGCATTTGCTCTATACACTGATATGCATCATTCACATGTATTTAACATTTTTAATCAGTCAAACGCTTCTACGTTCTCCATTGATGGGGTTTTTGTCATGATCGCATGTGAATACCGTGCGTAATCAGCGGCAGGGGGGGGTGGTTCAGTGTTTACGCGTTATGTATTTCAATGTATTTCAAATGTACCGCATCTCGTCAGTAACATGAATTATTTACTTTTTAACTGCCTATCAGATGATGTCTGCACTGTTTCACCTGCCCTCACGATTCTCCTCCTCGCGAAGCCATACGAGCCATATCTGCAAAGCTGAAAACATAACACTGATGGGATGTAACGTTAATTTAGGAAACCTTTTAAATAAACTGGACGTGCAAAAGAAACAATATTTACCTGTTTGAACAGCCACAAAATATCACTGCACCGCCGTACACATTCCCGCTGTAGGGGGAAAAAAAGATGCTCTGGAGGGAAATGTCAGCACTTTTCTTTGACAGTTTTGGCAGCGCCCCGGTGCACTGTGCTGATTACATCGGCGTAATGCCGCAATTGCAGTTACAAAATGACAGAAATCCTCCGAATGCAACGCCTGTTAGAAAATAGTGTTTCAGTTTTGTCCAGAGCTGGAGGCGGCACGAAATTTGACGGAGGCGGCCGCCTCGTAATTCTCTCTGCAGGAAAAACCCTGGATGTAGACCTATTATATTAATTACGGTATATTATATTAGGCTAGTAGTAGCCTATCTTTTCCTGTCAAATTGAATGCAGATGCTGACATGAAGGATGCGCACATTGTCGTTTTCATATTGTGAAAAGTTAATTTGTTTGTAGAGGCGGTCGATCATTTAGCGGACTTGCTGCGCCTCGCCTATAGACAGCTGTGGGAAACCCTGACATAAAACAACTTCTGTAGGTATACAAAATTCAACCACTTCTGATTTATAACAATAAGCCCACTGTATTGGATAGCCCTTGTGGAAAAAGTCTCAAAACCTTTCTCGTGCCGTTTGTTTTCATTCACTTGCTCCAGTAACTTACCTCGGAAGTCATTGCTGTGTTCTAATGCCACTCACCAACCGCACCAACCCTCTGTTATGTTTCAAAAGTGTAGAGAATGTCTTTCCACTTAATTTCATCCCCTTAAATGTGTTTTGATCAAATCGTGTCGAATGCATCTTGAATATTAAGTGCGATTGTGTGTGTTTTCAAAAGGTACATGATTCCATGCCATTCGAAGGCCGCACACTTTGATATCGAGTGGGGGAAGGAGGACGACTCCAGTCTCCTCATAGGAATCTATGAGTATGGCTACGGTAGCTGGGAGATGATCAAGATGGACCCTGACCTTAACCTCACGCATAAGGTACGGGCAATGGTTCCCAATAAACGTGTGGTTTCATTTATTGATACCAAAACACGAATATATTTACATTTTCAAATTAAATACTGCTGGAGGTCTTTGTCTCACACAACTTAAGTCCTGTAAGAAGTTTTACTTAAAACAAATACTTGAATGTCAGGTTCATAAGTCCTTAAAATGGATCATGCTATCTTTCTCTGGTCGAGTGTTTACTATCTACTCTATTGAGTTTTTCAGGTGTGTGGCTTAGCCACTGACAGTCCAAATTGACCGCTAACAGGACTCTCTTTAGATTAGTTGCTTAATATCCATGTGGGCGGTTTAATTTTTAATGTATAACACACGCATACCAAAATCGTCCATCTCTTACAGCTTCTCCCAGACGACCCTGACAAGAAACCACAGGCCAAACAGCTACAAACGAGAGCAGACTACCTCATTAAGTTACTAAGCAAAGACCTGGCGAAAAAGGAAGCACAAAGACATGCAGGGACGGTGAGTGGGACTTACTTTCACTGACTTGGACCAGTAGACCTCTGACATCTACGTGGCTTTTGCTCTTTGGGATGTTGTGGTGTAATTCTGTTGCCTGATGATGTCACATACCACAACATCAGCATGAATTATGCTACATGGATAGTCACAGGCCAGAATTGGCATGGTGTAAAAATAATAAAAGTGTACTCCATATTGACCTTTAAAAAAAATCAAGTTAGTAGTGCTGACCGCCACTTGAACTGCATTTTCAGAACAGTAGAGGGCAGAAAATGAATCTTGTAAACAAACTAGCTTTGCTCTGTCAAGTGTGTCTTGTCACAAGACACAGTTTTTTCCACTGCGTTCATAAAGTATGGCAAGAAAGTGGGAGTTAAACCATACCATTTGCTGGGGAATTGAAGAACTATGCACTACTGCAGGGACAACAAAGTTAACCGGTGGAGAAGCCAATGGGTAAACTCATTGAATTTGATTGTATGCAAAGCATCATACCATTGTATTCAATGACATGTATGAGGGGGAGAAAGATTGCCAAAGAGAAGCTGGACAAGAGGGGGCTCTTTTTAATATGAAAGCTGAATTATACAGTATTAAATCAATGCGTTATACATTGATTTTAATATAGATGTGGTATTTCACGTAGAGAAGAGAAGTCACTTGTGACTCGATTTGGAGTAGGACTTTGCGCCCCTATAACACCTTTTGGTAATACGTTTTTGTCAAAGTGCTGAAAAAGCAACGTCCACTAGTTCAATAATGATCTGCACCCAAGGAGAGTATACCCCGACATAAGTGGGAAGGACTGCGTGGTCCACCCATGAGGCAGAAGTTCACTTTTACTCTCATGTAAACTTGTCACCTTTTTTGCGAAATTTGCCGTTTTGATTTCAAAATAGGTCATTCACGTGGATCGTGTAGATCTGCAATAAACGTTTAGCTTGCTAATTAGCGCGCTAACTTCATCTCGTTCCACAAATCTGTTATGCCGTATTTTAGAGCTCATCTCTGAGTCCCGTTCCACTTGTTTTCTGACTAAACTATAAATATAATGTCTAGAAATCCGCTCCGTGTTTTCCGCCTCCATTGGTTCTAAACACACCAACAATGGAGAGTTTACAAAGAGTTTTCCAATAGCAAAATATATATAAATGTTTGGAGTTTCCTGGTTTAAGATGAAATAGTTTTTTATTTGATTTGATTTATTAGTTAATCTTGTACCACAAGCCTAGCAAGAACGAAGAGCCTGCAAATAACGTGTTATTCCTACATTAACAGACACGGTATGTAGCATCATATAGCTTTGGATTGGATGCCATAATACTAATATTCCTCCCAATATGATTATAATACTAAAATTGTATTTAGATGAGAGATTGAGAAAATGTCCTCAAACAAAGGTCGGAACATCATAATGTCTAACTTGCGTTATATATAGTGTCATAGCCTATTGAAGTAGCAGTAGTCGTATCAACATCAGTTTTCACATTGAACTGGAGGGAAGTACTCTAATAATAAATAAATGTTCTTTTCTCAAAAAAGAAGCAAAAAATAAAACAGCTTTTGAAAAATAAAATACAAATAAAATAAAGTGCTTAATTTTAGAATTAAATAAAAGTAGCTTGAGAAGCTTAACTTATTTTTGTTTCCCCTCAAATAAGGTCTCCGCACTCATGCACTCCTTGACAACGCCTCCGTCGGTAAATGTTTTTTTATGTTGACCCAAAATCCAAGCAACTCTAAGGGAACATTAATTAGCACGTTGTTGGGCAGTGAATGAATGCGTTATGACTCTGGTGGATCGATCATATTGGGCTCTTAGATCGATTATCTTTTGTGCCCTCACATAGGACTTCGGTGGGTATGTTTCAAACGATTTGTGTTTTGTGTCGTAGTGGCGCTTCACATTGCCGCTTTTAATAATGGCCACGGTCTCGGTACAAATGAGACACAAAGGTTTTGAACTGCCCGTGAGAAGAATGGTGTGTCCATTCTTCATTGAAGGCTCTATTTTCACTGTCTACCTTTCTCTTTTTAGAGCACGCCATTTGAAATATCTCAGACTGCTTCTCTCTTCTCATCTCTCTGTGATATCCGTGTATCTACTCACTCACTGACTGCGCCGATTTGATTGGCTGAGTAGCGTCATGTGAGATGATTTGGGCCGTAAAGGCTAGAAAAGATGCGCCGGTTAAAAAGCGCTCCTACAAAATAATTTATCGGTTATAGGTCCGGGTCCG
>OMNO01053205.1:15118-28201 GCA_900303215.1 Trachyrincus scabrus
TTGCCATAGTTGGTGTTATAGACATAAAATATGTCTACAACAACCATGGATTCTAAATGGAAATTTGCATTGAAACACGCTACATCTCTATTTGAATAGATGCAGTGGACTGAGGTTTGTTGGATGATAACTGCCTTGCAATAGGGCAACGCATATGTCCATTCAGAATCAGAATCAGAATCAGAAAGCTTTTTATTGCCAGGCAACCCTTAGGGTCACGAGGAATGTGGTTAGGGCGTGGGTTGCAGACAATAAACATAGAACATAAGAACATAAAACATAGAAACATAGAAACATAAGAACAAAGACATAAAACAACAAGCAATGCTTTGTATACAGGAGGACAAGTAAATACCACCAGAATAATATCCTGGCTGCACTGTACTGAATGTACAGGAACATTTGGTTATGCCTGTGGGGGACTCAAATGGAGAGTGCACTGCCGTGGTATTACCGCCTTGAGGAGACGAATGCATGCATTGACAGGTTTCTCTGCGTCTAGGAATGATAGTGGGATGGGTTGGCATGGAGGCTCATTCGTTAGGACGGCTGCATTACAGCAAACAGGTCCTGGTTTCAAACTTGCCGTGGGCCTTTCTGTGTTGACGTGTTTTCTCTTTGTTCCTCCAGATGCTCTGTGTTCCTCCTACATCTGAAGACATGTATGTAAAGACCATTTGAGGATCGGCCAGCCTACTCTGTTAAAGAGTCAGGAGAAGATTTAACTGTATATTGGCAAACATTACAATATATATATCGGTAAAAGCAATTAAAGAGCAGCATAGAAACATGACTCAAATGGTAGGCCTCTAAGGATCTCAGTCATAATCATGCTTGTTCCATTTAGAAAACGAATGATCTAATAAAATAAAATGATCTACATTTGTTATAAGGTATATATATATTTTTTTTTGCAGTGTTGGTCTCTACCAAGAGAAAAACAACTAGAAATACAATAGGTATCCACAGATACTCTGTGAATACCTAATTATCAGAAATGTTTTGACGGTTTCACCCAATGTTTCACCCATGGTAATTGCTTTGTGTCTCATAGGCCCGAAAGTGAAAGCTCCGCCCAAATTGGTAATGCGTCGAAACCTTTCTGTCCAATCACAACGCGGAATGTAGGGAGCGCTGCCATTTGAATGATCTGCGGAAATCGCCCTCATGAGAATAAGGTCCACGGAGCTTGTGTTGAAGCTAATGTAGGTAGCTAGCTAACCCTTCAATTTAAGATATATTATGGATTACAGGGAATCGAATAGTATTTATTTGTGAAGATGTACTTGTTACAGAGTATATCCTAACCGAAAACACACCCTCTGTTTTCGAGTTTAGTTTGTAAACCAAAAGTCCAGCTAACCAACTGCTTTGCACATAGCATTTCGTAAGCCGTGGTTTAGACAACGTCAACGGGAGGCACGTTGGAAGCGTCTTCAGTACGTTATTGTTAATATTGCGTTTAGTATTGTAGACTTGTCGGGTCAGCTGTTTTTACAGCAACTTGATATGACACAATAAATTGCTTTAAAACTCAAGAAGTTCAACTCGGGACCAGATCGGAAGGACTATTGGTTGGTTTTGGACCCGATTAACAAGGGTGAATGCATAGGGACACATTGTCTTAAGTTACAACAACAGGTGGAGGTGACTTGTGGCAACCGAGATGAGGGCCACCGAGATGAGGGCCACGGAGAGAAACGTGATGCGTCTGGCGGCTGTGGAACAGCTTCGAGCTGCGTATGGAATAAAGATCAAGAACTGGAACAAAAGCAAACACGGCAGCAAGTCAATAGCGGCTCAATCGGTAAGTGAAACCAATATCAATAACCATGATCCCCTAAACTCACATTTCCCAATAATCATTAAAGTCAGTGCATCTGAAATGTTGTCACGTTAGTCGAACAACAAATTCGAGCACATTCAAAACATCGACTTGACAGATGTCCTCATTGTTAGTGTCTAAAATAATTTGCATATAGTTTAAACCATGCCCCCCTCCCTTTCTGAAAACCATTTGTGTAACGTATGCCTGTTAAGTGTAGATTGGTTGGCGGTTTAAGGACAATTCTCCATCTTTTCACAAACAATAGAACGCCCTGGTCTGATTCCCCAAGGACATTATTTCCTTGACATTTGAATGCAACAGGCTGCAGAGACGCTGGACAAGAAGCTCCTAAGCAGAAACCCATAGGTTATGAGAAGAAGCAAGGTGGAAAGCCTGCATTACCAATCCAGCAATACTGACTCAACCATTTGAACAATCCTCGCTCAACACAACAGCCACAAGGTTTAGATTCAAACAAAGCAAGGGTTGCACCAGAAACTATTGAACTTGCCCATTTGATTTCTTAGACTGTTAGTTTTCAATTATTTTCCTTATCCTTTTCACTCTTAAGATATGTTTGATTAAGTGCGGTGCAACCCTGTGCCTGCTCACACCTTGTACTTAATCGTTTAGTCTGGGGTTGGTCACATGCTTGGCCTGGAATTCCTGTAAGATTCCAACATGTGTTACCTGATGAGTTAATACCACATGGCTGATTCTGGGCTTTTTATCAACACTGTGTTCCTTCTCATTTACAGCCAACTATTATGGAATTCATATTTTTATTTCCTTTTCAGGCCAAGGTTTTTGGGATGCCGCTGGAGAGCCTTCCATATTACAATATGGAACATGGCAGTGTGCCAAGGCAAGTGGGAGCAAATCAGTTCCAAGAGCATGCATTGTGTACCTTTCCCGATCTTGCATTTTTATGTTTGTCTTTCTAATCACACGCATATTGTCTTTTTTTCCCCTTCCCTCAGTTTTCTAGTTGATGCGTGCATGCAGCTGACGGCCCACATAGACACAGAGGGCTTGTTCAGAAAGTCGGGCTCCATTGTTCGCCTGAAGGCACTCAGGGTGAGCGATGACTTGGCATGACCCCACATTGAGAGGTCGACCTTGACCCCGGGACCCCAGGTCTGACACAACGGCGCTTTGTTTTCCCTTGTTCAGGCCAAGCTGGATGCGGGTGAGGAGTGCTTGTCCACCGCCCTGCCCTGTGACATTGCTGGCCTGGTTAAGCTGTTCTTCAGGGACCTGCCCGAGCCCATCCTTCCGGCAGAGCTCAACGAGGCCCTGCTCAAAGCCCAGCAGCTCCCCACGGAAGAGGATAGGAGGTCGGCCGTTTTGCTGCTGTCTTGCGTTCTGTCGGAGAGGAACCTCAGTGTTCTGAGTCACTTTTTTGACTTCCTTCACAACGTTTCTCTGAGGTATTTTCATTTTGGATCTGATTCCAACCATCAGTTTGAATTTCTATGCGTTTATTTTCTTTTTTTGTATCGAATGGCCGTTTCTCATTTTTCTCCTCTTGCTTTCTCCAGGAGTGCAGAGAACAAGATGGACAGCAGTAACCTGTCTGTGATCCTGGCCCCCAACCTCCTTCACTCCGGGGACGTGAGTGAGAAGATGAACGCCAACACAGAGAAACGCCTCAGGCTGCAGGCGGCCGTCATCCGCTCCTTCATAGAGAATTCCAAAGATTTCGGTACGACTGCATTTCTGACACGATTCCTCAAAATACACAGCATTTCAACAGTAATGATGTTGCCTGTGCACACACAGGAGTTAGTGTTGCTCAGAATACTCTTATTCATAAATTGTGGTTGCTAAGAAGTCCTGGCATGAAAATGTGGAAAACTACTTGTAGCAGATGTTTCATATCCATCACATTCCTTTGATCTTCTGTTTTTTTGGCATTGTGAAGATGATTGGAGAATGGTACCATCTCTAACATGCCAACACATATGATCTAATATTAATGTATTATTGCATGTGTATATTGTCAACATAACATCCTGAACGTGTGTATTGTAAACACTATAGCCTGAGGTCTTGGACTGTGTCCTTGCTGTGCAGGTGTGTTGCCTCAGTTCCTCATGGAGAAGGTTCCCGCCATGATGGGCTGTGATGGGGGTTCCCTGTCTCCTTCCCACGAGGAGCAGGAGCACAACGCGGGTTCGAGAAGACGTAGACGCAGCCTAGGAGGTACGACTATTGAATTCAGCTGAGGTTTTAACTGGTGTTGAATTCATGTTGGGTAGCTGGAAGTAGCCCCGATCGCTACTACTGTGTAAGTAGTTTGGTTTGTCTCACATTTCAGATATGGTCAATGGTGCTCTGACTAAGATAAAAACTAGTAGAACGCCCACAAACACGTCCCAGACAGACAGTTTTGGTAGGTATTGCCGTGAAACCCGTGCGGCAAGGCCGTCAAAACATGTGGCATGTCGCAGAATGACAGTCCATTTCCATCCGCCTTGTTGATTAAGATATAATCTCTGTAATTCAAGCAGTAACTTTTATTTTACCACTGATTTCATGTGCTTCCTTCCATTGAGCTGAATGCACTCCTGCTGTGATGGTAATGCATTGTGATTTGAATGAGTTATGCCTGTCTGAACTGACCTGCTTCGCCTGCTTGTCTGTCGATTCCACTAATCATCTTCCATGGGCTTAAAGGGGAATTTCACTTTAAAACACTTCTGGGGTCATTTTCACACACACCCGGGCTTTTGTGTGCACCCCAGATAGTTTTTAGGCTGCTTGCTTCAATATTTTGATATTTGATAAGCGTTTAAGCAACCCCCCCCCCCATCCAATAGAAGCCCATTCAACATAACTAATTGGAAAATGAAGGGTGACTCATTCATTAGAAGGACTATCAACGTTATGAGAAGCAGGGATGTGTTTTTACAATGAGTCTAACATGGAGTTTGATGTTGAATGGGCTACTATTGGATGGGGGGGGGGGGGGGTTTGCTTACATGGGTATCACAAATCTAAATATTAAAGCAAGCAACCTAAAAACTGTCTGGGGTGCACACAAAAGCCTGGGTAGGTGTGAAAATGACTCCAGAAGTCTTATAAAGTGAGATTGTATGAAAGTAATTCTACAAGCTTTTGATTACAAATTGGTACTTGTGTGATTTCCACCAGTCTTTTCCTCCGCTACTCCCGTGATTGCGACGCCGAACTCGAAGCGCAAACTTCCCGTGGAATCTGGTCAGAGTTTCGGATTCTCAAACAAGAAACGTAGATCCATCAAAAAGAACCTGGGTTTAGAATTATTTCCAAATGCTCTGTTCAGTGGAGCCTCCACTCCTGGATCAGGTATTGATTTGCGTTTTTTAATTTTAAACGAATAAATCATTGGATTAATCTACTCATTTCCAATGGCTCACATAGTGTTGATGGTGTAGTTTTTAAAAAGTCCTCTCACTACTTTGGCAGCATACAGTGCATCGGGGGTCCTGGACTCCTCCTCCCAGCATGCCACGTCCCCGGCAGCAAGATCCAGCATTCGCTCGGCCGCAAGGAGAAAGAGCCGACGACTGAGCAGCAGGCATATGGTCCAGAGGTATACGAGGCATTACGCTCCCAAACAAACATGCATACGTAGCACACTTTAATTTGTATCTCGGTCAGTCTACGTGGAATACAATACGAACTTTTTACGGCCTTTTTATTCATATTGTTCCAGAGTTGAATCTGGAAAGGCCGGGTGCTTTTCCCCTAAAGTCGGTAAGAAGGAAGCTCCCCGGAAGTCCCTGCGCTTGCGCTTTAGCCTGGGAAGGAGCAGCAGAGACGCTGTGAGTGTGGTCGCCCGAAAGACTTGACAATCACCGGGTCACCTGAACCTGGACAATCAAAATAATATGCTCTTAATGAAGTGGCCGGTGGCCATTTTGTCTTAACATGAATTGCATTTGTATTGAAATTAGCATAACCTAATGATGCATGCTAGGTGATATTTTGGGGTACAGTATTGCACAGTTGCACTTTTATTGTCTTGCTGTATTATGCTAGGGTACTTATATTATAGGTATATAATAAAGTCTTAACGATAAGCATGTTTTTGAGGTTTAATAAGATCTATATCCATTTTTCTTATGTTATAAAATAACCTGGATAACCTGATGATGCAATATACAAAGCATACAAGTCAAGATGACGTTCTATCCTTATATTAAACCACTATAAAACCTAAACCACTATAAAAATATATAAAATATGTTTGAAAGAGAATTATCATAACTAAATGAAATGAAACCTGAATCAGGTTTATTTTATAAGCTGTTAAGAAACTGATATAACTATGTATCAGTATAATGCATTATACTTTATATGTATATTCTTGACTTAATAAAATAAATAAAAACAAACTTCTTAGTGATTTTAATTGTCCTCTGAAGAACTAACCAAAACTTAACCTATAGAACATTACATTTAACATCCATCAGGGACATTTAACAACATAATACTCACAGCTCTCTTGGTATTTTGTTGGTTTACATTGTTAGTTAGTAGATCTCTTCATCTTTCATTTCTCATTCTCATTGGACAAAGGGATCACAATCCATTGGCTGGCGTCTTGCCACTCAGGAGAGCGACACCAGTATTTGTCCCACCAAAGAGACAGAGTTCACCCCTGCTGGCCTCCATAGTAAAAAGGAGTCAAAGAGTAAGTGTATATTGTACATTTCTATCAATTTAGAGAACTAGACATTTCAATGTAACATTTCAAAATGGCGTAGCCCTAGTTTTGATCACTTCCACTGTTTCACTCAATCCCCGTAGGCTCAAAGTTCTTCAGTAAATCAGAGGACAACCTCCTCACTCCTCAGTGCGACTCGGCCGCCCAGCAAACCTCGTGGTGTGCCGAAACCCCAGAAGGATCCAGGGCTTTCGGCGGCCGGTCGTTCACGGACACCCCCATGAATCGAGGCCTGAAGAGCAACTACTTCTCCGAGCCGGCCATTGTTGCGTGCAAGCCTCCCACGGGGCCGAGCCTTCCCGTGAAGCTGTGTTGTGCCTCAAGTGCCGAGAGCCTGGAAAGTAATGGCGGCTCCCTCGCGAACATCCAGGCTCAGGCGGCTCCCGCCCTGACGGACACCACCGAGTGTTTTAAAGAACCTGCAGGCTCCGATCTCCAACCGGCCATTCGGCACCACAGCACCTCCAGAGAAGGTGAGCCAACGCAGCCTTCAGAAAGCACCCTGATGCCCCCACCAGAGACTCCTACACTCACGGTTCTTTCTGTAGACATTGAGCCATCCAGCCGTCCTACACCAAAAATAAAGCTTCCCGAATACCAAAACATCACCTTCAGCCAGATGGAACTGGCCGCTTTGTCTCCTTTGCATATCGATAGTGCGCTGTTTGAGACTGGCCTATATTTTGACCCCGCGGTTAAGACTCCCGATGGTTCCCTGTGTGGTGCTGCTGCTGGCTCTTTGAGCGGCCATAACGGTTCCATGGTGGGTGAGGCCGAGGCGGAGGTTCAACACCTGAGCTGCAGCAAACTGATCGACGCCCTGGACATTCAGAGCCCTGCTCACTTCAGACTGGGTGTCTCTGCGGGCTTACAATCAACGCCATATAAAGCACGTCTGGACTTCAATGACGATTTTAACAAAGCTTTGCAGGATGACAAAAGCGACAGTGCCGTACTTGAAAAGCCAGCAGCCCAAAACCAGCAACCAGTGTTCCCACAAGCCCCCGAATATCAGAGGCCTCGAGTGGCGGACCACATTCAGCACTTCAACAAGCTCACCTTGTACTCCCCCAAAGGCTCCCAGGCTAAAGTGGGCCGGTCGTCCCTGAAGTTCCAGCGCACGCCTGTGCGACAGTCTGTCCGCCGAATCGACTCCCTCCTGGGGGACAGCAGGAGACCCAAGCGGGGTTTGCTGCTTTCCACTAGCCAGAGCTGTCCCGCAGGAAAATCTGTAAGCTTGGAGAGCGTCCTTCCCTCTGCGCCCCAGCTTCAACCTTACCAGGGAGAAGAACCTGCCGCGCTGCCGAACGTCAAAGTTAGTGCCGCAAAGAAACCGCCACCGGTTCCGCCGAAAAAGCCAAGTACATTGGCTCGTAAGCACAGGGTTTGCGCTTTAGGCGATGTGACGAACCAAGTGCCATCAAAGTCGCTGAGCGACACCTCTGATCCTGCCGGTAAGACGGATGTGTTGAAGGGCAGGAAGTCTTGTTTGCAGCATGTAACTGATAAGGATGTGCAGCATTACAGGGGTTCACCCAGAAACCCTCTCAGTGAGGTACGACTGCTGTCTGCTACCAAGCCTATAGATTTGTAGAAGAACATCATCTGTGCCAGTCTTCTGTTCACTATCCAGGTTTTGTAAAGTGGGGCCCTTAAAGCATCAACTTTTTGTTTTGTTTTCCATTGTCTCTGGGAGTTTAATTTATTTTGGCCTCAATTCTGTTTTTATTTTTTTTAATTTGCTCAATATTAGATGCTCTAAGCTGTTGCCTTAATTTTGTTTTACTCTAGTTTTCTATGTAAAGGAAGCTTACTGAGATCTGCTTAGACTGCAGTAAGCAAGTGACAAGGTACAGTTGGTAGAAACATTAGTTTTTAGATTTTGTTTGTTTTTTAATAATGTTTTTTAATCGACTGTATTTGGTTAAATTATGTAAAAGAAAACAATGGAAAAAACGAAATTTGGTTTTATTGCAATAATTGTACTGGATTTCATCTATAAAAAAAGTTAAGTGATTTGTATTTTTGGAAACCTATTTTGCAGTATTAATCTGGGTATTCTGTGTCATGTAAATATCAAGTTTGCACCCTTTTTAAAATGCTGTTTGGAATGGTTCAACCAATTAAAGTCTTACATTGACTGTAATCAGATTGTCTTATTTTATTCGCAGAAGATACGACTCGCTAGTTAGGCTTACCGTCCACACGGGGGCGTCCTAAAGGCGCCTTTAAACTGACGTGCTCAGTTGTCCTGACCATGGAAACGTTCATGATGACTCCATGAATATCCCTATTAAGCCTATAAATAGTGGTCTACTGTAATGAGAAAATATATTCCGTGCATTTACAACTGGCCTTTTTTTTTTAATTTTTAAAGCTTTAGAATTGTGCATTGAAATGTAATAACTCCTTTTCTCTTCAATAGCATAACGTTTTCGATTTGGTCGAAATACGTTTTAACAGGTTTGGGAAGGTTAGTTTGCAGTTAGTAGGCCTAATATAGGCTATTTGGTCACTATTGGACACTATTTGAATGGATTGAACCGACTGTTGTCATCACTCAAATCGTCTCAAGGGATTGTACAAGGCCTCTTCGGTGTTTTGAAGTGCATGTCTTCAGATTCGCACTATGATCCGTGAATATAGAGCAGGCTGGGAGCAGGCTGGGCGGTCAGGCCCGGCCATGTGTTCTGCAGATGGCCGCTGGGCAGCAGCGCCTGGGCTGTTGGTTGCTGAACTCCATAAAGAGGCTGCGAGTGGTCCAGGTCATCACATCCACAGTTCTCTTAAACCATGAAAAAAGATCAGTTGACGATATCTTCAAAGTCCCAACATGGACACATCCGAAAGTGCTTGTTGTTGAAAAGGAACATCAAATCAATAGGCTAGACGTTTCATAGTGGGCCTATGATAGGCCTATGCATATTTTCCTAAATTAACCCGTAGGTCAATATGCAACAGCCAAATAAATGCTGGTCTACAAATGTATTTTTGGGTTAAAAATGTAGCCTATACATTTAATTAGGCCTATTTCAGCATTATCAAACTCTAAAATTATTGGTTGAAATCTGCCTTTCGTTTGAGATAAAAACGTTTCTAAATGAAAAGAATCAAGTAATCATATAGGCCTATCTCATATTATGCTATTCCAACTAAGTATTTCTCCAGGCTTATATATTTAGCCTATTCAGAGGGCTCACTGGGCGCACTTTAGACTACCGCCGGATTTTTGGCCTATAGGCCTATCGTTTTACATAAATAATAATAGGACCTACAAATGAATGGTTATTATTTGGCCTATCATTAGTAGTAGTAGCCTATTACGCCTATATTAATAGCCTATCAGGCTATTCATAAATGGGAACTTACGAATGAATAATGCAGCAGGTTCAGTGCGTTCCACTCACTACCAACAGGATTACACCCTGGACTGACTTTTGTGAAGCCTACAGTATTTTCTCTCTGTTTTCTTTCTATAGACAAACTTCAAACAGACCGCATGGTTATGTTTTCAAACAATGTCACAATACACATTCAACTTGCAGAGCAGTCAAAGCCTTGATCGCCAAATTACGCGCATATATGGTGTTATTCATAGAAATGTTGCCGAAATCGTGATTATTGCGAACAACAACATAGGTGGTTGAAATCCCTCCCCTTCACTTTCTTTGGATTTCGGTCTTCTTGAGGTGGGTTCACAGAAGTGTTGAAGGGGCGGATAGTTTTGATTTTCTCTACATTGCGCTTAGCCAATAATGTGGAGGGAACTGCACATCTCAGCTGGCAGACATTTAAAAAGGAGACAGTCCGGCGCTGTAGCAATTTGTATTAAAGCCTCCAGCCCCTGTCTATGGAATAGTTAGTCAGCCTCCCACCCATCTAGACTCACACTGGTGTGCGTCCTGGTCGTATAGACAACAGTCAACGTTATTAGGACTATTTCAATTGGGAACGTATCTTTAAAGCCCTGAAGGGATCACCTCAGAGAAGACAATTGAAGGATTAGGCTACAAAGGTAAGTGGAGATATTTAACCTTAAAAGCAGTTGCTATATACCCGTGTGGGAAGGAAGCACAGTAGAGTTATGAAAGTTGAAAAATAACTTCGACTATTCAGAAAGCACTTGGGCACGGCTATAGTTTAGGTAATATAGATACATAACGCGTTAAGATTATACATATTGTTTTTCACACGTAGGGTAGGGTATTTCATAGCTTGACACATAACTAACAAATCACAGACGAATGTATTCAGTTGTAATATAATATTTAGCATTGAGCCAAGATCCTAAATGCGTATTTACGCAGCGCGACTCTCCGGTTGTTGCACGTGAACCATCAATAATAATGTTGAAACGGTCCTACAGATGATTAACTGTTGTCCTATCCCACCCTAAAGGATGGCCGGCTCGACGCGTCTCCTCTGCGGCATGGTTCTCATCTGGGGCTGTATGCTCTCCTCCTTTCCGGTGGACTCCAAACGAAACCGAGGCTCACAGGGCGCCATTCCTCATCCTGACAAATACAACCCGAACGAATCGGAGCAGCAACCGCAACCACCACCACCACAGGCGGGCTCCGGTTCCCGACGGAGGCAGGGCTCCTCGTCCGCACCCGCCGCCGAGGAGGTGCTGGAGTCCAGCCAAGAGGCTCTGCATGTGACGGAGCGCCGCTATTTGAAGCGCGACTGGTGCAAGACGCAGCCGCTCAAGCAGACCATCCACGAGGAGGGCTGCATCAGCCGGACCATCATCAACCGGTTCTGCTACGGTCAGTGCAACTCCTTCTACATCCCCCGGCACGTGCGCAAGGAAGAGGGGGCTTTCCAGTCCTGCTCCTTTTGCAAGCCCAAACGATTCACCACCATGACGTTGACTTTGAACTGTCCGGACCAGCAGCCCTCCACCAAGAAGAAACGCATCCAGCGCGTGAAACAGTGTCGCTGTTTGTCGATTGAATCGTTGGACTAAATGATAATGAACCGTGTGTGATGATTCCTACAACTTTACGCACATTAACGTTCACAGACGGGATTGCTCAAAGGGAGTAAAAAAAGAAAAGGTTATCACCAGCAGCACTATACTTCCATCCCATCTCTGTTTGGAGATACGCTACGCGCGGGATATATGGTCTGCAAAAGTGTTTAGTAGCCTACTACTATTATGTCCTTTATACACAACATGTGAAGAAATGCGGACAGTTTCTACTTCTTACACAGACTTTGAACGAACTGTATCCATCACATCATTTCCTCACCCTTTTGCGGTGGTAGAAAATTGGCAACACTGCATGAAAACCTAGTGGTAATCGGCACGTTTACGCACGACTTTATAAGTAGGACTGCTTTTACTGTAGGTTTAATCAAGTTTATTTTTAATTTCAAAACAGATTAAACAATCCCAGTTTGTGAGAGGAACTATTGTCTAAACATCAATTTGTCATTTTATGTCTGTAACTCGTAGTTTCCACTATGTGGAAAATGATGGATAAGTGGCGATAGAAGGTCGGTCGTTTCAAGACTCTCATTGATTTCTGTGAATTTCGAAGTCCTTCGAATTTGTTGGAATTGGGGGACAACTCGATTTGCTAAAGTAACCCGTAGGCTTTAGTGTTAGTTATAAAGATAGCCTACTAGTTTGTACAATTTGATTGTACAAATCTGTTGTAGCTACAGTGCAAGTACCCTGACTGTGAAGCCACTATTAATGTAAGCAGAATGTTTTGGTAACTGGGAAAAAAATAAACAGAAAAATGACAATGATAATGTGATTTTTGTTCCTGCTATGCCGACAGGCCCGTGGTATGCAACATTATTACACGGGTTATTGGAGGATTTAATCAAATACATAAGTGGAACGACACCTGGAACCAAACTAAAACACCATTTCAAAATGATTACTATGATGTAGTTAGCGCAAAACCTTTACGCAGCCAATGATTTGTTGGTTGTGAGAAAAAAGTGGCTGTGTATCTCCAAACACCTCTCCTGCAACCATTTCAAACAAATGTTTGAAAACAATCAGTCACACGATGCCATAAAATGACGCGCAACTGTGAACATTGCAGCATGGTGCGAGAGCGCATTTTTCCATCCCACGAACCTAATCCTAAAAACACAGCCTTCATGAATTAATCCTTATGCAATACAATAGAGTATCGGTCAATGTGAACCGACCATGAAACTACATTTTAAAATATCAATTAGGCCTACCTGTTGTCCTTAATTGTAATGTCTACTTGTCTAGTGATATGTTTAAACATAAAAACACCCGGTGAATATTTGTTATATTCAATATTTTGACTACAGGCCTAAAAGTAAAAAAAAAAGAAAAAAGCACCAATTTGGATTAATTAAGTTACTTTTCTTCATACTTCAGGGGTATCTTTATGTCTTCATATAAAATGAATAGCATACCTACTGTAAACTACCCATTGATAATGCCCTATTGCACCTGCCATACTGGGAATCACACCTTGGCACAACTCTTACAAAGCATATGTTCTAAATTGTTCAACAACATCTTAGGGACAGAGTGATGATG
>OMNO01053712.1:6790-19106 GCA_900303215.1 Trachyrincus scabrus
TACTAGAATAAAATGCCTCTGCAAGACTCACCCTCACCAGCCACCGCCCTGATGCCCACCACAGGTCAGTCAGACCCAGGTTTAATTTTTTTTCCAGGAATCATGACATAACTGAATCAATAGAACATTTTTTTTAGACATAAGTATATCATTGTATCGCTACCACATACGCCAAAACTTTTGTACCGTGGTAGTGTGGAGCGATCCAGTAGCGCCATCTACAGTAAAAGCAGTGCGCTGGTCGCGTGCCGCTCCGACAGACCACCACCACACTACTGGCACAGGACAACACAGGCCGGGCTAAGTGAGGCTGCTTAGAAAACATACAGAAAGAACACCGCCGAGATGTCCGACATGGAGGATGATTTCATGTGTGATGATGAAGAGGATTATGACTTGGTATGCGGATCGCAAATGGATATAGTTTGGTCGGGGTTTGTTTAGTTCCCTTCAGAGGGTTAGATGTCTTTATCAGTCAACTAGCAAGCTAATGTTAGCTAGCGTGCTAGCTGACGCCAATGCAACAGCAAGAGAGGGGCTAACTTAGCTAACGTCAAACTAGCATGTTAGTTAGTTAACTCTGTGGTATAGCCCCAACATAGCGGGCTTATATGCACGGTAGTATAGTTATATATATAGTTAGAGTTCGTTGTACTTCACGTTATGTGTGTGGTCGTTCGACTACAACCGACCGTTAACTTGTTATGTTTTAATGTTTTGCTAAGCAACATTTGGAAGCTAGCTGCTAGCGTTATCTTAGCCAGATAGTTCAAATCTTCTGCAAGGCTAAATTCAGTTCAAATTCAATGTGCACAGCTGGATTGTATTATAATCTAAACATGAATATGTATGCCATCCTAGGAATACTCGGAAGACAGCAACTCAGAACCCAACGTGGACCTGGAGAACCAGTATTATAACTCCAAAGCCCTGAAGGAGGATGACCCCAAAGCAGCACTTAGCAGTTTCCAAAAGGTAAATTGGTACCATATATGGACAAGTTGTTTAGTTGTTATCTTATTCTTCTTAACAAATAATATTATTCTTCATTCTGTGCAAATATTTAGCCATGACACATTTTCGACAAATAACCATCATATAATGTATCCCAAATAATCATCATATAATGTATCCAGGTGTTGGACCTGGAAGGAGAGAAGGGAGAATGGGGATTCAAAGCACTCAAACAAATGATAAAAATCAACTTCAAACTGGTAAGTGACATAACACACCAGCAGAGCTGCCACAGACTAATATCTCCAAAAAGACATGTGTGAGATGTTTGTGTTTACACCATTGCAGACCAACTTTCCAGAGATGATGAACAGATACAAACAGCTGCTAACGTACATCCGAAGCGCAGTCACCAGAAACTACTCAGAGAAGTCCATCAACTCTATTCTGGACTACATCTCTACATCCAAACAGGTTTGGGTCCCCCCGGAAACCACTAACAGGCAGCCGCATAGCGCGGTTGCTTCTTAATGTTTTAGTTTGAATGTGTGTCTGTATGAGTGAGACGTTTCCTTTGTTATTAGATGGACTTGCTACAGGAGTTCTATGAAACAACATTGGAAGCTCTGAAGGATGCGAAAAATGACCGATTATGGTTTAAAACGAATACGAAGGTAAGATGGGCTTCATTTCTTACTTCAGCCCTTTTTCTGTTTTTCTACCTTTTTAATTCCCAAAGCGCCCTCTATGCAACTCAGAACTTTTTAATCTACTAACAGCTATCCAATTGTTAATCTACTAACAGCTATCCAATTGTTAATCTACTAACATCTATTCAATTGAGGTGTGATGGATTAATGAGTAATCTGCAAGAACATTGTAAATGTCGATTTTTGCTACAAAGCTACCATTCCCTCTCTGTTTTCTCTTTAAAACAAAATTAATGATAGTGGCATTGTACATGCTTGCAACAAATCCAGTTTATTCAACGAAATGCCAATGTCTTGTCGGGAGAGAAATGTTGAGCTGCACTGTTTTCAAGCACACCGTCTCTGCTGCTGTTCCTTTTTAGCTGGGGAAGCTGTATCTGGAGAGAGAGGAGTATGGAAAACTACAGAAGATCCTCAGACAACTACACCAGTCATGCCAGGTACATGCATGCAATACATGTGGTTGTTTAGGCTTGTTTTAGGTATGTAGGTATCTATTTTGTTACAGTACCCTTTTAAAAAAAAACATTTGAATTCATGAAACATTTCAAATATTATGCCTTGAATTCCCCCATAAACATTTGTGTTACATTAGCACAATTAAAAAAAGAACACATACAATAAGATAGTAATTTAATAATCCCAGACAGGAAATTAGGAAATTACTAAACTCACAATGAATAAAACATTAGGGCTGAACGATATGGTAAAAAAAATCGTATTGTGATTATTTTGACAGATATTGTGATTGCAATATGATTCACTATTAGTGGGACTGATCATTTTTGGATCACAATTTCTATTTTCACTGAAAAAACTATCATAATGTGACATTTGTTGGGGTCTGTACCAAACAAACATGTTTTCTTACATCTGGAGAAAAAAACTTGTAGGCCAGGGCATCTTTGCAGCACTACAGTACTTAATTTATAACGGTCTTATAAATTTACATTTAGACATTTTACCCGTATCAAAAAATTGCAGCTACTGCAATTGGGATATTGCACTTGGCCATATTGCAATTCCTATAATATTGTGATTAATTGTTCAGCCCTACGCAACATGATCGATACTACATCCACCAGGCTAGAGACACATCATTTAACTAAAACCTACCAAAAATCCTTTTCACTAAAAAGAGGACATCAGGCTGTAAACTCGATAGCAACACAATGGGTGTAGGGAGTATTTTGCGCTAAGCACAGTCTTTGTGTATTTATGTAACTTGCAGACGGACGACGGGGAGGACGACCTGAAGAAAGGCACGCAGCTGTTGGAGATCTACGCCCTGGAGATCCAGATGTACACGGCACAGAAGAACAACAAGAAGCTGAAGGCCCTCTACGAGCAATCTCTTCACATCAAATCTGCCATCCCTCATCCACTCATCATGGGAGTCATCAGAGGTACGGTGGATGTCCAAGGACACCTGCCTTGTATTGAGTTGTTATCAACGGCTTTGTGTGTAAAGTAGCATTCCTGCTGTGCGTTCAGATCAGTTGTTTATTGACCTGTGTTGGGTGGGTCCTTCTCAAGAGTGTGGAGGGAAGATGCACCTCAGAGAGGGGGAGTTTGAGAAGGCTCACACCGACTTCTTTGAGGCTTTCAAGAACTACGACGAATCCGGCAGCCCGAGGAGAACCACATGCCTGAAGTACCTCGTCCTTGCCAACATGCTGATGAAATCCGGCATCAACCCCTTTGACTCTCAGGAGGTGTGTGGTGGAGGAAATGATAAGGCCGTATGTGTGCCATGCGTAATAGGAGTCATTTTAGATTTATGTAATAAAATACATTTGCTTATCTTTTTTCTGCTTAAAAGGCCAAGCCATACAAAAATGACCCAGAGATCTTGGCAATGACGAACCTAGTAAGGTAAGCCTGTATTGACCTAAAGCCTACGGTCTTGCTGTGTTCCCTCTCATTGTAAAGCTTTGTTGTCTTCATTGTCTATCTCAAAACTTCTACTGCTCTCCAATTTCCACGTTTTCTTTCTCCAGTCCCATGCTTGTGTCGAAAACCTTTTCTGTTACTGGTCAGTTTCCTTGCATACATTTTAAGTTTGTTATATAAGCAAGTGACTGTCCGCACACCCCAAACTGTAGAACTAGTGGTCGTGTTTCCTTGATTGAATGAATTGGAAACATTTGAATTGAAGACATTTGAATTGTCTTGTGAAAGGCGTGGGGTGGGAGCCTTAGTTAAGACGATGTATAGTGTCTTAACAGCATGATTGTTATTTCCCTGCAGCGCCTACCAGAATAATGACATCACAGAGTTTGAGAAAATCTTGAAAACAAACCACAGCAATATAATGGACGACCCATTTATTAGAGAGCACATAGAAGGTAAGTTGTGACGGGGGTATAGAAGTTCTTTATTCAGAATTACAGTGTTGTAGAGTATACCCTTTATGCCACATGTGATCTGTCATTGCAGAGCTTTTACGAAACATCAGAACCCAAGTGCTTATCAAACTCATCAAGCCATACACAAGAATACATATCCCTTTCATTTCTAAGGTGAGCCTGAATGTCTTGAAACGCACTCCCAAGTTTATAACGTATTAGTGCTTTCATATGAGCCATGAAATGCATTGGGGTTGAAAATGTCACCTGCTGGCCATGGGTTCGATCTCCAGTGTAACCATAATGTGCACATGTGCACTTGATCTACGTCATACCTCTGGCCTTTGGCCCACACCCAAGCACATTATTTCATGACTTTTTGTCACGAGTGTTCATTGTCGTCTTTCGTTTCAGGAACTCAACATCGATGTTTGTGACGTGGAGAGTTTGCTGGTGCAGTGTATCTTGGACAAGTACGTACGTCGAGTACCACAGAGTGATGAAAAACTTGTTTGCAGTTTCTATTAATAGTTTCAGAGCTCCACTTCCCCATAGCTTTCGCTATGCTCTTGAAGCTTCAGAGAGCTGACGAGCAATGACTCTTCTGCCAAGTCTGGATTTTAATTGCTGAGTTTAAATCTGCAACTTGGATGTTGTGCTTGCAATGCATCATTGCTATGTAGTTAGGTACTTTTGTCAATATTGACATCTTGTGCCATACTACACCTCATACATCTAGCAGCCGTCATTCACATTGTGCAGGGCTGGGATTTGAGGGCTGCTTCGTGTTGCGTGTGAAGCTGAACTATGTAATGTATAATCCCATGCTGTAATGAGCCAATTGTTCTAATGAACAATTCACTCAAATGTTTTCACGATATCTGAAGGTTATTTAGGTAAAGTATGTACATTTTAGAGTTAAATTGATCTCAAATGAAGTGAGAAAAACATCCACAAAAGCTAAGCTTTTGACACGATTAATCTTTCAATTTATTTCTTTTTTTGTCAATTCAATCAGTTCAATGAATCTGGTCTAATCGTGGTTGTTTCTTGTTTGTTTTTTTCCTAGTACGATCCATGGCCGAATCGATCAAGTGAACCAGCTACTAGAACTGGACTACCAGAAGAGAGGAGGTTCCCGCTACACAGCTTTAGACAAATGGACAAATCAGCTGAACTCACTCAACCAAGCTATCGTTAGCAAGCTCACATGATTGACGTGTAAAAACAGAGACAAACAGTGCGGCATGTTGAATGCATCCATACAGTTATCCTACCATGCTCCTTTAAGTATACCGTATGGTGACGTACACATAGGTGTGGGGAAAATGCCAGCATTTTCGGGATGTGAAAAAGCTTCCAAGATCCACAAGAAAAATCATTTGAAAAAATGTTTGACCAGGGGAAAACACTGATTTCTGTTCTTGCCATAAGTTATTGGCAAACCTTTTTTCATATGCAGAACACAACTGTTTTGTGTTTTTGGAAGGGACGTCCGAATTGTGTATGAGTAATTGTACACAGTAGTCGATGTATACTTTTGCTTGGTGGTAATAAACACAGACTCCTCACAGCACTCATAAGAAAGCATCTGCCTATAATAGTTGATTACATTTTAAATTGTACTGAACGGGGGCATGCATATCCCCCCCCTCCCTCCATTGATTAATAGAAGTCTAATACAATGTTTTTAGGTCAAGCACTGAATATTTTACATCTGTTTGTGTTAATCTGTATTCTTTTTGTAAACATTACTTAAACGAGCCACCAACATTTTTGTCTGGTTGGTGTTTTTTAGACCTGTACGGCTTCCGTTCCTTGTGACACCCATTTTTGCATTTGCATTGACGATGCTCGTATGCCAGCGACTGCAGAGCTCCAGCAGCAGCCTTAGTACCCAGAGAGCAGCACGGAGGGGCGGGAGGAGGACGAGCGGGTTTCAGTCTGGGTGTGAGTCGCAGTTCGGGGTAAACGACCACAGTTTGTAATAATGAAGAAAATAAAAGGATTCACATCCTGACGTCCACGTCGTGGTCAATGAGGGTCTGTCGTGGCATCGCTGACTGACATGGATGCAAGTGACAATAAGGTGAATTGTCTTTTTTTTTAAAAGGACCCATAGATGTCTTGAGGTACTTCAGTGTTCGTTAATGGTAGGGGATGTAATGTAGCCTAGGCCCGGCGTGTTTTTAAACGTGAGTAACAATGCAAAATGTCTTAGTTTAAAATCTGAACAACGTGACATTCGGGATTAGTTTGAGGTAGTTTGTTCCCAACCGGTCCGAAGACTGGAAACGACATGTAAACAGGAGGTATCAAAACCGCTAATATGCTAACACGTAGCTAACACAAGCTAGCGCGACCCGTCGTGTTTATGTCGCGAGTTAGCTAACTAAATTACAATGGCTCTGCGGGCACAGCTTTTCGTTCATATTACAGCTTCTTGTCTTAACGCCCCCCTGTCGCAGATATATACTCAATAAATAGCATGACACGTTATTTTATATAGACGATCGCTACCGACGAGCAGGAGAATGTCGCCGAGGCTATACACATTATAATCAGCTGTTATGTGACAGCAGTTGTGTGTCCGTCACATAGGTGTGACACGCAATGCGTTACGTTGTACATCTTAAAATAAGTTTAGCAAGATTTCTATACCTATATTTATATAACTATAATACTCTCTCAAACTACCATTTTAAACGTCACGCACGAGGAGCCAAATAGTTGAGTGAATTGGCTGTAGTGGAATGTCTGGTTCCTCAGCATTGATGGCATTCCATTAATTGTCCCTTTGCTATGCATGTGTGTGTGTGTGTGCACCATAACTTCTTCTCTCCTGTCAAGTCAACTTGGCAGGAGGATGTGACCCATGACAAGATGAAGCTTCTGCTCACGTGATGCATAATTGTTATGCACTTTATGTAAACCAGGTATTTAATATAATAATTTCTAAACCGTTTTGTGGTTTGGTTTGTATAAATGATGTGCCATTAGTAACCTTCAGTTCCCAATGAGGATCAAATGTGCTAATTTTATTATTATGTTGATGCCAAATTGTTTTTTGTAATTACAGTGGGACAACAGATACTACTACTACCCAGAATTAGCAATGTTTTTAGAAAAGTGTGTGTGAGAGTGAATAACAAAGGCTGTGAGGAAACAAAGGCCTGTGAGATTGGTAGCACCCAGGCCAGCCGTCCCTAGGTCTGGTCAGGCCAGCAGCTGCACATCTGGGTCTGACCTAATGCCTTTCCACAATCAAAGCTATTCAAGTATGCACAGCCATGCCACACAATGTTAGCAGCTCTCGCAAGTGTGACCTAAATAATATTTTAGTGAATTGGTTTTGACTCTCCTCGTGCTTTAGAGATATTTCTCAAAATGGGGTGTAGCATTACAAATCTCAAACTGAAAGAAGCAAGCAACTGAAAGAAGCAAGACCTAATTAGCTTATCTTGTGGTTCCGTTACTACTTTATCCTCTGAGACCTAATCCAATAAGGGCTTTGTGTCAACGAAGCAGTAGTACCATCAACCAAGCCTACACAAAAGCAGTTGGTAACCCTTGAAATCCTAAGTATCAGAGCATGCTCCAAGGTTGTGTCTTAACAGTGTAGTTTTCTAATATCTTCCCATGGGTCTTGTCACTTTTCCTGCGCTGAGCTAGCAATGCAGGCTTTTGGAGATGTTTCAGTATGTCTAGATTGTCTTGGGCAGAGAGAGGGACAGAGAGAACTGCCCACAGACTCTGGGCCGTGGTGGAAACAATGACAACCATTGGCTGCACTGGTCCTCGATTCATACGTCCCGGCCTCTGTTTCCAAGAATTGTTGGGAGCGTCTTTGTGCTGTGAACTCAGGTCAACTCTCATCCTCCACCCCTGTAAGAGAGAGCCGAGGTTGACGTTTGTCTGTCGCCCAGAGGCTCTTCTGTGGGCTGCTCCTGAATGACAACTAGTCAGACTGATTGTAGCCCTAGTGCATGCATCGGGACTGGAGTCACGTAGCTTTGGCTTTCTTTTGATGGATTGACACACATTTTTGCATGGGACGTGAAATGTATTGCTGTTATTAGTACTCGACAGTAGGGGAAAGACCAAACGTACAGAGGAGGTTGTCACTGGGTCCCATTCAAGAGCATGTATGTTTATCTAGTTGTTTTGATTGGAAGGCTTAAGAATGCTTAGTTGCCAGACATGTTGATGTAATCGATAATCGATAATTTAGCGAGGAAGTTCATACAAAGAGAATATCCTGTATATCATATTTGGGTTCCATGTTTTGTTATATATTGTATGAAATGCTTGGGGGGACACTTGGAGTTCTTTTGAGAGACAAAATTATTATTATTTCTTTACTAATCTGCTGGGGTGTTGTCTCGTTACTTAAGAACTTGACTGTAGATAAATAACTTCATGGTTAAGTTGTGTACCTTCTCTTAATCCCCTTGATCAAATATCCAAATAACCTCATGGATCTAGTTTTGACCTCGTGGATCTAGCCACGTTCCAGACCGTAGACGTATTACACAGCATCTGCTCTTGAAAAGTATGATTACATCCTTCCTTAACAATGGATCATTGTATTGTTATTTCTTACCTGTATGTTTGGTAACGGATTTATCAATGGAGGCTTACGTGTCGGCCAAGATTTATGTTCTGAATTATAAACTATTTACATGAAAGCCATCACATTTTTATTCTGATGTGTTGCATAACATATCCTGGCAAGTTTGCACAATAAACAGCGTTCACTAATCTGGATATGATTTAGCTTGATGGAAGCTGAACAACCCATGTCCTGTGATTGTTCCAAACACACCAGCATACATCCAACCATCTCACTGTGGACCAGTTCCCCACCTCTCCCGCGCCATTAATGTGACCACACACCGGTCACCGCGCAGATCCTAACGGCCATGCGTTGTTCTCTCCGTGCAGGATGTAAAACTATCAGCAGAAGTGGAACCGTTCATCCCGCAGAGGAAAGGTGTGGAAGGTTCCTTGGTCAGCATGAGTCTCCCTGGAGAGCCCGGGGGAGGCAACAACAACAACAACAGCAGCAGCAACAGCAGCAACAATAACGGTGGTGGTGGTGGTGGTGGAGGAGGCAGTGGAGGGGTGGAGACAACCCCCATCCCCAGCTACCTCATCACCTGTTACCCCTTCGTTCAGGAGAACCAGCCCAACAGGTACTGTTTGGCGTTCTGCTTCGTCGGCGTTCTGCTTCTTCGGCAAGACTGCATATTTTAACCTAATGGGTGAAAAGTCAACAAAATAAGGAGTTGCTTAGTTGCTGGTGTTGTCTGTTGGGGGTAGGGGTGGACTCTTTTGTTTCTTATTGCAACTTAAAATCGCTCTAGGAATCAGGTGGCTGTATATGGAAATGAGCTTGGTCGTGTTTGAGAGCAGTTCTGATGTTCACAATTCATTCTGGGGCGTTCCCATAATGTTCATATAAAATGCCTGTTTGTATGCTGGTGCCTGGTGTACCCAAGTGCATGTTTTAATATTTCAATGAATGATGATTCATTTTAATATTACTCATCATTCACTGTGTTTTTTTGTTTGTCGTCGTCGTCGCCGCTAATGAGCAGAGGGGTTCTGACTCCACCCCTAGCGATTATAGGTGGTTCTGACTCCGCCCCTAGCGATATAGATCACGGTGATGATCGCGGACCCCTATATTGCTTTTCAGCAATCGGATTCCTTGGTTAGTTATATTCTGAGCACACGGGTCGGTTCCACAGTTCACAGGCCGCCGCTATCTGCTTCTCTGCAGTGAGTCTCTTTGTCTGAAGGGATCTGCTGTATCCTGACCACATCCGGCCCTTTGTTTACTTCCTTTGCGTTTTTGAATACAAGGAAATGGCCACTTATAGAACGCTGGCTGTGAATTTGCGGCCTGGATCTTTACCAAACTTGTAGTATAGCACACCAAAGGCTCGCTCATTGAACCAGTTCTCCTAACCCTGCGGCCTTTTCCATCCAAATGTATGGAAATCACATGGAAACGAAAGACATTTACTTCTATGCCGGTGGGCGGACCAAAGTTGTGAATATTGCGTAATGTAACGTGGGAAATTGGGACTGGATTTTGTAAAAAACAGAAACATTTATCAAAATAAATGTCATATTCGGTCGGACATGTCGTATATTAAAATATTTTATACTATTGTACTATTCAATCTCAAACAAGGTTTTTTCTTCACACTATAATTTACTAATGAAATAGAATTACATGAAAAAAAGCAACAATGAGATATTTGTTGCACAGATGCAAGAGCAAATCAGCATTCTTTGTTGGCATTGTGCCCGGTGTTTAATGACTTTTGCGTTCTGCCAGTCACACTCACAAAGGTTAATGTGCTACAACTTACTGGAATTGAATCATTATCAAGGCAGTGTCATTTCTCTTTTGACCCTATTGACCCTTAGCTGAGTAACGTGGACTAATCTCATGTCCCCCCTCACAGGCAACACACTACTATGTACAATGGAGGAGAGCTGCGCTGGCAGCAGCCCAACCCCAATCCCGGTGGTCCGTACCTGGCCTACCCCATCCTGTCCTCCCCTCAGCCTCCAGTCTCCAATGACTACGCTTACTACCAGATCATGCCCGCACCATGCCCCCCTGTCATGGGCTTCTATCAGCCTTTCCCCGGGCCCTACCCTGGGCCCGTGCAGGCCGGGGTGGTGAACCCCGTCTCCGCTGCTGACGTCAGCGAGAGACCGCCCCATTTTGGGCAAGCCTTTGGACTGACCAATCAGAGAGGACGGGGTCTGATCCGAACACCTCTGCTGCCCAAGGTAACCCGGACTGAAGTCATGCTAAGGAGTAGGCACCAAAAAATGTGACCTGTCTTTTAAGCCCTCCCTCCTGTTAACTGTTTCTAGCAGCAGCAGCAGCAGCAGCTGGGGGTGTGCCAGCCCCCCAGGGGGCGCCGTCCCCCTACCAGGAGTGTAGCAGTGCAGAAGGAGGTGTGTGGGGCCCTGGGGCCCAACGGTAGAGCCAAGACGGTCCTGCTGGTGGATGCAGCGCAGCAGACCGGTATGCCGTACCACAGCAGTAATTACTCCACTTCTTAATACCTCAATGCATGATGTTTGTCGCGATTAACCTTTATCTGGCATAAGAAGACGAGATAATCTGTGTCAAAGGTGCCAGTTTCAGTACAATGGTTTCAGGTGTTCTTAATGCTTGTTGCCGGGGCAGATTCCCAGGACAGAGAAGTATAAAGCCAACATACGGAGCAAACCCACGGTAGCGCCATGGCTCCCCTGACTACATGTCTAATAAGGCTCCACTGTATCCGCCGACATCCTGGATGAGTTTACCGTGTATGATGACATCTCGACTCCATGCCGAGGAGCTGCCACAAGCAGAAACGAGCAACGCTCATTTGATTTTTTAAACCCCTAACCAGCGAACTGCTTGGAACAGCGTTTCTTTTCAACGGTCTGTCCCATGATGAGAATGAAGCCAAGGGAATGTGGCAGTGACAAGGCTGAATCACAAGACATAAAAAAAAAATGCTTCCTGCTAGTCAGTTGAATAGGTCATACACAATGGCGTTAAGCCAGCCTCGTAGGAACCTGTGTGGCATGCATGAGGTTATCTCCATGTTACCTGTCGTGTACAAGGCCCAGTAAGAATGCAGGTTTTCCAGTTGAAGCGGTCCGTGTTCCGTAAGTGATGCAGTTTTCCAGAAACGCTCTTCAAACCACATACCGTGGCACCTGATGCTCTGAACTGTTGACAGTCATCCTCCACTCCACCGGGCGACTCGGCTGATTCCTGTGTAGATGGACATCATTTCCTGACCAAAAACATTATTTAGAAATGGAAAATTCCCCAACGTTACTAAATCCAACGATTACAAATTAATATTTGCATTTAGCTTTTTCCAATATTTGGAAAAGGCTGATGTGCTTGTAATAACCTTCCAAAGCGAGTTACGATTCGTTTGACCAAAGAAGCTTATTTCACCTTTTAAAGGTTGATTGGAATAGCGTCTGATTGTACGATCCTTTTAGGTTTGGTTTTCTGTGTCACAGCTCTCCTCGAATCATATTATGTTCTCTCTTCCTCCCAAGATTTCCCCGGGGAGGTTTCTACGCGGGCGGGCGTGGAGCACGGCAGCCCCTTGCTGTGGAAGAACCGGCACAAGAGGAGGCAGCCGTCCAACGCGGCGGAGGGCTACGGCGAGCAGGGCGCCGGCGAGGTGGACATAGACAGCGACAGCGGCTACTGCAGCCCCAAACACAACCAGGCGGCTGGGGCTTCACAGCGCACCGCAG
>OMNO01053800.1:4867-15535 GCA_900303215.1 Trachyrincus scabrus
AACCTCATCTCAAGGCAGGCTATTTATTGGTGCGGTAACAACCGTGGATGAATAACGTGAACGGTTTCAACTCAGTCGTCAAGGTGCAGGACTAGCAATAAAATAAACCACTAAAACATAAAACGTCTATCCTTAAAAACTTCAGATGAGCGTTCATATTCGTTTTTGTATGTCTTTGACGCACATTTAAAACACTTGAATCCACTGACACGATATCCTGTATCTAACTATCCCTATCTAACTGATCATCTCCCTGTGCTCCACTCAGGCAGTAAACAGGGCTAGCCAGGCGATGGGTCCCTGGCTTTGTTGGGGGATCAGTGGGGCAGAAGTGATTTCAGCCCGTTGGTATGTGACGTGCACACAGGGACGCCACGGTGAGCCCGCCCTACATCCTCCTCGACACCCACAGACAGCCAGGGGGAGTTTCTCCCTCTGGTACGCCTCAATACATACACACTAAATACACACATCTATACAGTTATATAGACTGTATGCTCAAACGCGTGCACATGTGTGTAAGTATGCACGCACACGCATGATTGTATATATCTTCATCACATCCTGGTTATCTCCTCTTTAAAACACACACAAACACATGCAGATAGATACATGCACACACACACACACACACACACACATGCACCCACATGCACGCACAGACACACACACACACACACATGCACGGACACACACACACACACACACACACACACACCCACACCCCCCACAGCTAGATATGGTGGTTATTACAGCAAGAGTGTGCTTAATTTGTGAGATGTGTTTAGGTCAGTGGATTTGTCTCTTCTTCAAGTCACAACATGTCATGTTGTAGGCATCATCACACATAGTTATCGTAAGAGTTTAGAGGTCATACGTATACTGCCTGTGTGTATTTCATATTTCCTATCATTCTGTGGAGTTGAATATCGGTACCCAGGCTTCTGGTCGCATTGTCCTGCCAGTCCAAGTCCTGTGGTGTGTGTGTGTTGTTTCTGCTGCATGGTATAATTTGGCAGCTATTTATATGACAGGGGAACAAACCAAAATGGTCAGTATTCCTGGTTGTAGAGGAAGGTTCATTTCACCCTCGGCTACTCCCCCGTTCTTTACACGTCTTCATATTTGCGCTGGGATCAATACACCAGAAGGTGTAGATTTTTTTACTGTTTGGTTGGTGGATTGGTCTTCTAACTGTTAAATCTGCAAAATTATATATTATAAGTTTGTTTACAGTGTTTACTGTGTTAAACTTGCCCTGCTACAGTGTTTATGCATTGCCAAAAAGTAAACAATGAGTTGGATACACAATGGCCCATTTTGAGAGTACTTAGAGTAGTAGTATTTGGAGAGTAGCTGGCTGAAGCACTTCATTTAACAGTAATTGAGGACTTTAACACAATTGCTTCTGTTTTTATTCTTTTATAAATGGCTGTAATGACATGGCTTATTTACAAAGCCTCTCCCACCTGCTACTGACTCATGGGAATGTTCCGAGCCACAATAAACATACGTAGAAAAACTAAAACAGCACATTGATGGATATGTGTTATGAGTTATTACATACTTGTTCTATGTCACTTCCAAAGGTCATCACACCCATCTTTTCTCCTACTCGCCGTCGCCATAAATTATTGATATCATATATTTTTTGTAATGATTTTAATATCTTTCAACTGCCCATTTGACATGCAATCCAATGGCAGTGAGGTTTTCCAGACCACTGTTGGATTAGGAAGATGCAGTTCAGACAGGGTTCAGGATTATGGTTTGAAGTTACTTTAGATCTGCTCTAGTATGGTGGTCATCACTTCATAGGATTGATATCAGGTCAACGGTCATGATTTACTGTAAGTGGGATTGAGCGCTAATACACAGCAATGGGTGTGTTAGTATGTAGGCCCATGTCATCTGGAAGCACGCACACACACACACACACACACACACACACACTCACTCTTGTAGCCCCCAATTAGCAGTGTGAACTGCTATAGCTTCAGGGTGTCTGACAACACATGCACATATGTGCACATTTTCCCTTTTGCAATCAATAGTCTGTGTGTTTCGCTACTTGGCTCTGGCAGGTGTTTTTTTCCAGTGCTGTCCAGGTGCCATCATGTGCTATATTTGGGCGATAGAGGGAGAGTAAGCCCTATCCTGACAGACAGTGATGTGCTGTATGGGCGATAGAGAGAGAGAAGCCCTATCCTGACAGACGGTCGAGTTTAGTGTCTGGGTTTCCTTCATGCCATGTGTCACACATGAGCGCAAGCCCCCTCATTTTCCCGTGGGACCACAAACCACCAGGCGGAGAGTGAGTGCTCTGTGCCGTGGAGCTGCAAGGGATTGGGATTTATGAATGGGTTGGACCAGTTTTCACAGGGTTTCAAATGTTCAGTCCCAAATGTCCATCACCGATCTCTCCTGAGTCGACACCTACCCACACCCACACACGCACGCACATACACGTTAACGTGCTGGCTCTCATGCCATCATTCCACGGCACTTTTGAACACATTTTAAGCACATAGCAGTATCTCCTTATAAAGCACTTTGAGTTGTGTAGCACTATCTTTTCCCCTGCAGTAGAAGCAGACTACTGGCGTTGGTGGGGCTTCACTAATACCATCATCATCTCCTCCTACAGGTGGTGAATGATGCAGAGCCATTACCTCCCCCTGCTGCTGCTGTGTCTGGCCGGGCTGCCCGCTAGGTCTCCGGCCCTGCCCTTCGAGCAGAAGACCTTCTTGGACTTCGCCATGGACAACATGGACAGCGACGTGGTCACTGCCTTCATGCGGGATGAGGAGGAGGGCTCGGGGACAGACATGCCCGAGATGCCCACCTGCCCCTTCGGCTGCCGCTGCCAACTCCGGGTGGTCCAGTGCTCTGACCTGGGTCAGTGCACATGTGTGTGTGTGTGTGTGTGTGTGTGTGTGTGTGTGTATGAGAGAAAGAGAGAGAGAAATAGAGAGAGAGAGGGAGAGAGAGAGTGAGAGAGAGTGAGAGAGTGAAAGAGAGAGAGAGAGCTAAACAGAGAGCAAAGCAATAAAGTCATGTGAAATTGAGTGACAGTGTTAGCATTAAATAAACCTTGAATTGGTTTTCTCTCAGTGATAATGATGGTGTAATTTAATCAAGAAAAGCCATTTCCACTTTGCGTGTGGCGGTGAGTTGGCGATGAAGATGAGAAATGAGTTAACAAAACAACGACATGAAAACAAACAAGTCAAAAATGTGAAATGGCAGACAGTCGGAAAAAAGGCAAGACTCAAGAGACAACACAAAGGATTTAGGAAAGCAGGAAGTTAATAAATGTAGGGTCAAAGGGTTATGGAATGCAGACATATTGGCGTGGAGATGAAAAGATGGTCATATCCTCACTCTCCCGAAGGAGCTGTTTTGATGTTTGTCACGTGGGTATGCAGGGGGTGGTTAACGGCAGCCTAGCCAGAGGAGGAAGGGACTACAGGGGGAAGAAGAGGCTTAGTGGAATGGTGGAGAGGCTTAAGGGGGAATCAGGAGTCTATAATAGCGATCCAAATAGATCCAAATAGATCCAAATAGCGAATCCCATACCAATTTGATCCCATTATTTGTCCATGCAAAAAGTTCAAGAACACCATTTTTGTATCACACATACATGTACAATATTTTGCTTCATACAGTATTGCAGACTGTGTGAACTGTTGTTAAAGGTCCATAGAAACTGTATACAGTAACCTTTATTTATAAAACAAAGGATTTCTTCAATTACACAGCCATAACTCTAATAACCCTGTCTGGGTTTAGACAGTTCAACGGTTTTGTTGAATCATCATGTCGCTGCCTCGATATGTCCTGCCCTAGACTCTCTGGCAGGCCACGGGGTAAATCTGGAAGTGTATAATTTGCGAGATGTCAGTGCTTATTTGGAACAGATGTATTTTGTCCATGGCTTCTGCCTCCTTGCTGTGTTCATCCCAGCCTGAGGTGCAGTATTTATGTTTGACAGTAGTTAAGGGGCGCTGGGTTTTAAGGTGGTGCAAGGTTTGTCGGGAGGTGGCAACAACTGTGGGATTTGTGGCGAAGATGGCCGAGATGTTGTCTGAGGGTTATGGGGGTTTTTGGGGGGGGGGTCAGTATTTTGTTGTTAGGCAGTAAATCTGTGTGGTAAATCTGAATGCAGGTGTGTAACAGTGAGACCAAACAGGTGGGTTGCATGCAATAAGCTTCAGCTTGTCCCTACGAGGTACTAAACATTAACTTTAACATTCGCCTCACCACTAGCGTTCCAGGGACACTACCACAGCTGTGTGAACGTGATTTAAGTGCTATTAGTTTAATAGTGGATCGAGTTCCTCCCATTGATGACATGGAGAGGGAGGGTGTGTCCTATATCTAAACTTAACTTCAATCAGACAGCTTTAGGCTCCTCTAGGGACAGATGTGGTCAAAGGCTAGGCTTGATCCCGGTGGCGTGGTAGCATAACCGGTGTGGAAGGTTGACGCAAGTCCCAGATGCTGATGTTGCATGGCACCATTTGAGGGCTTTCTGCATGACCTACCCTGGCCCGTCTACTGCGTTGCCGACCACATCGCTCGCACACCGGCACACCAGCTGCTCTGATGTGGTCCTCATAATGATCGGTGGTTGATCCCTTTGGTGGATGCATGGATTTCATTTTTTTTCCAGTGGTATTATGGCCATGCCATGGCAGGTGTATGCTTAACGCTATGCAGTTGGTTTAAACTAAATGTTTAAACTGAATAAGTGGTACTGTGCCACACTGTGACTGTGACTTTTCTTATTCTATTGTATATCTTTTTTAGAAACCACTCGATGGAGCCAAAGGCATATCTCTACCTACCTAGTGGACAATAAAGCTATATTCTATTCTATTATTTTCAGAGTGTGCCACTGGGGAAGTCTGTTTGTGTTGTTAACTCACAATATTTCCATCTTATAAGCAGTTGTTTTTGTCACATAGAGACTCTCCCATATGTCCCATGAAAAAAAGCACTTTCGTCTGCTTCAACACACAGAAATAATTTCTATTAGTCCTTGTGTGAATGTGTGTACATTAGGGTGTTAAGATCCCGGCTAATTTTGTATTTGTCATTATGCAGATGTTTTAAGTCACAACTTTAGTTTAATTGAAAACATCTGGTGTCCCCATCTGGCATTAAGGTATTTGTGTAAGTGTTTGCGTGTAGTGTGTGTTTGTACAGTTTGTGTGTGTATGTGTGTGACATGTGTGTGTGTGTGTGTGTGTGTGTGTGTGTGTGTGTGTGTAATGGCCATGTCAACGCCTTCCCCAGTGATATAGGGCCAAAGTGCCTACTTTGACTTGTGTATTTGACCTACATGGTTGTGTATGTGTCTGTCAGCATGTCCCTTCTTTGAAATAACAGAGCCTGGGGTGCTCATTCTGTGGAGTGGAGGACGACATGATTGGTTTAATTTCAAGCTTTGATTTAAAAATACCCACTTACCATTTATTTCCCTCAATCTAGGTCTGACTGAGTGTGTGTTGCGTTTCCAGGTCTGTCCGAGGTACCACAAGGCATTCCCTTGGATACCAAGTTCCTGGACTTGCAGAACAACCGCATCACTGAGCTCAAGGAGCACGACTTCAGGGGCCTGACTAACTTATATGTAAGAAACAATTCATTTAGTTACCTTGTCCTACTGAACAGACATCACGTCTCAGCATTAAATTCAGTGGCTCTTGAAGCAGCCTTGGCGGGTGTCTAGCGTAGCGTGCATTGGCTCACACCGTGTGAAACTTAGTCGTGGCTTTGCATATCCGGAGAGCTTATGAAATCCCTCTCTCTTTGCACTTTTTTTTGATGTTTTCTCTTTTCCACTCGGAGCTTATATTCTGTTTAAAATTGCTGCCAACAGCCGAAAGGGGAATATTCTCGCTCATATCCTCTCAAATGCATTCAAAGGCGCCAATAAAAGCGCAATATTGAGACTGGCAGAGGAGGAGACGCCCAACATGACCTTACACAATAATAACATCTCTCTTAAAGAACTGTTTACCTCAGTGTCCATCTGTCTCCATTGCACAGCACTGGCAGGCTGGGAGTCTCGTCTAGTGGGTGACAAACACTACTGTACTCTATTCATTCATTCAGAGAGTGAGAGAGAGAGAGAGAGAGAGAGAGAGCGAGAGAGAGAGATAGAAAGAGAGAGATTTCAAATACCTCTTACTGACCAGACCTTCTCATCTGATTCTCGTTTGGTTATTCATTTAATTTAACTCTCACTGCATTGTGATTCTGCTCTCCCCGCAAGGCCCTGTCTCTGGTCAACAACAGGGTCTCCAAGGTCCACTCCAGAACGTTCACCCCACTGAAGCACATGCAGAAGCTGTACTTCTCCAGGAACCACCTGAGCACCATCCCCAGGAACCTGCCTTCCTCCCTGGTGGAGCTGAGGATACATGACAACCACATCAAGAGGGTACCAGCCGGAGCCTTCTCTGGTCTCTCCAGAATGAACTGCATAGGTTAGTAGTGTTCAAATAACCCCCGTTTTTTCATCTTTAGTGTGAACTAGCTAGTGAAACTGACCAACACACACACACACACACACACACACAATTCAATCTAATTCCAAAGCGATTTAGCAAAACTCTATTCTAGTTGAAAATAAGAAACCAGTTATAGCACTGATCATTCTTGACGCAGTAAATTGTGATCCTTTAATATTAAGAATGAAAGTATGTGGACGTAGACATGAACTTTGACCTCTGTCCCATAGAAATGGGGTCGAATCCAATCCAGAACAGCGACTTCGAACCCGGAGCCTTCAGAGGACTGAAACTGAACTACTTGCGCATATCTGAAGCCAAACTCACCGGTGTGCCTAAAGGTATTGGCGCCTTTGATTCAGTAACATTTTAACAGATTTGTCTGTTATATTATATTACAATCATCTCTTTTTTTAAATGACATTCCATCAAGTGCTATGTGTTTTGTCAATTAAACATAACAAAGCCCTAGGTGTATGTGCATGTGCAGATACAGATAAAGTATGTATGTGTATCAGAATTGAAACACTTAGCATATAGCCTTACGGGTGCTACTCTTCTGTTTTTTCAGACCTGCCAGACACTCTGAAAGAGCTCCATCTAGACAACAACCAGATCCAGGCTGTAGAGTTGGAGGACCTGAAACGCTACAAAGAGCTGTACAGGTGGCTAACTCTAACTGCTTTCCCAACTGTAATGTTCACTGCTGTGCCACAAAGACAGAAACAGCTGCTCGCTTCTGATAGTCTTTCAACAAAGAAATTCCCCTCTTCTTCTTCTCTAGACAGTCAAGCTTCACGTGCTTTTTATATTTAAAGAAATCATCCCCAGCCTACAGTGCCATGAAGGGGTCAAAGTAGGAACTGCAAAAGTCTTCTCTCTGACTATTTCTGTCCCGTGTGGTGGTGCTGGTTTCTAGGTTGGGCCTGGCTTACAACCATATTCGTAACATTGAGAAAGGCAGCCTAGCCTTCCTGCCCAGGCTGATGGAGCTGCATCTGGAGTACAACCGTCTCATCCGTGTCCCCCAAGGGCTCCAGAACATGAAATACCTCCAGGTGGGATAGGCACTGGAGATGTATTTGTACCGTCAAAGAATTATGGCCAAATTATTCACCTGCATTGAGTAGTCGCTGTTCAATGCACAAAAATGTAATTATGTAATAATGTAATACTCTATCACTGTTATCCTCCATGTTACACTCTCCATCTCACTCTCTCTCTCGTCATTCTAGACGGTTTACCTCCATGCCAACAACATCACGGATGTGGGAGTGGACGACTTCTGCCCCAGAGGCTCTGGCATGAAGAAGACTTTCTATAATGGCATAAGCCTGTTCAATAACCCCGTCAACTACTGGGAGGTGCAGCCCGCCACCTTCCGCTGTGTCACCAGTCAGATGGCCATCCGCTTTGGCAACTACAAGAAGAAGTAGAGAGAGAGAGATCAGGCAATGAAGAAAATACAAAGGGAGAGAGAGATGGAGAGAGAGAGTGAGAAAAGGATGGGAAGGATGAAATCTTGGATTTTTATAAGCGGTGGAGAAAAAAAAAGAGTTTAAATATTAAGGAGATGATTATTAATACTGGCTTGGCCTAATTTCATGAAGCAAGCCTTTTTTGTTAGGAGAAAGGGAGACACAAGGAGAAGATAGATAAATGAACAGCATGATTAAATACAAAGGAATTTGAAAAATTATCTGGAAAGGAATGTGCTTATAGTACTTATCTGGTATCTGACACATAATGTGTTATGTTTTCACAAAGTTTTGGATTTTGTCCATTTGGATACTAAATAATGAATATCCTGATCTAAAATAGTTATAATAATAATATCTTAAACTTTAAATTTATCAGTCACTTTTTGAATAGAAATTCCATTTTACACGATAATCTTTTTTTTGAACACAATACATTTAATTGGATTAGTCACTTTTTGTTTGTTACCATTTTGGTGAAGATTACATGTAAACAATACATAAAAAAACAATCTTTTTTGTATAAATACATATTTGTACTTTGTGTGTTGAATTGGGTGAATCAGAATTTGGGAAGTTGCAATTGTGCTGGTCTGAAACCATTTCACTGGTCTGAAATTCTGTGATACAACTGTAGCCTACTGTATTTCAACAATAAACTATCAATGAAGAGACAGTACCATTTTCACAATTTCCATTCTCAGTAAAAAAATAACAAAAAAAATTACAAAATACATAAACAAACAAAAACAGGAAGCTTATCAACAATGTATGCATTCGCGGAGGGTCCCGATGACCCGCAACATAGACAGACGCTATGCTGTGCTCGTACTTTCTATTATGCTGTTTTAGTGGACTAGTCCTTAAAGGGACAATATGGTAGAGTGGGGGGCTTGCCCCAGATAGAGATAGCACACAAAGACCTGCTTTGCTCTGATCCATTGACAGCAGCGTGTTCACATGAAGGAGGGCTACAATGGTATCTGATGCATTATTTTGCACAATTTCTTTTTCATGCTTAGGGGTGCACGGGAGGGGGGTCTACATAAGGTTAGCAGTCTACATAAGGTATGCCTTTATGGTTTACCATATCCATAAATACAATTTCTTCTCTGTCCTATAATCTGACTACTGCTACTGCTGCATGTAAAACTTTTTTTTTAAACTGATGCATTAAGCCAGAGGGGAAAAAACAATAACAATGGCCTTGTGTTGACATGTGTTTTGTGAGAAATAAAAGCGAATTTCAACAGGAACCCTTTGAATGAATGGATGATATCATGCAAAAACAAACCGGATACATGCTCATGATCTGTCTACAATGAATGGACGAGAGCGAGAGAGAGAGAGAGAGAGAGAGAGAGAGAGAGAGAGAGAGAGAGATAGAGAGATAGTGATAGTGCGATCGGTCATGCATGGCCATGGGTGGCTAAATGAAATGGTTAAAACTCATATTTATTCTTTTTTTTGTAAACAGTAAACATCGTTCAATCATGTTAAGTTTGAGTGATGTATCCCTCACCGAGACGCCATCATCAGCCTCTGATGCGCGGCCAGACGTCATCGTGATACCCCCCCCTCAAAATGTCCTCTGAATGGTACAGTCGCGATACAAAGAGGGAGACCACCACTGGCTGTGTTGACATGGATGGCATAGATATGCGACGACGATGCTCTTGCGTGTGAAAGTGTCTGCAGTGGTGAGTAAGCACCAGGGGGATTTGAGCTCGAATGAGAGATTAGTAGCAGCAGCAGGAGAGACGCTCAGATATTCAATAAACTACACGTTTTGAACCATATGGACGTGGTTCTTCCTGATGCGGGCCGTCGATCATCTTTGGAAGCCGGGGGCTTGATTTGAAATGTCGCAGGGAAATGCTGGTGAGTAGCGGGGTGTCGTGAAGCATCAGTTGACCTCGCACGGTTGCTGGTAATGTGTAAAATATCGAAATTGGACTAACTGGTAGCCATGCATCCTGTCGATGAAATGGGTGTAACAGCCTGTGTTTAACAGTGTGTGTACAGGCCTATTGTTTGTCATTAGGCTAAACATTTCTATTGCTGTAGATATCCGGTCCAATCACAATTCTATTTATATCCAGTATAAACGATGAAAGAATCAGCAGTATGCACAGTAGTCGAATGAGTTGTTAAGATTTGCGCCTAGTAGAGGTAACTAGTGACCGCACGTATCAGCTTGCTGTCGGTGTCCACGGCCGTTTACCAGTTAAACTGAGAAAATATTGTTACTATACAAGGTAGTTGTTTTGGTATTCAGCTTAGCATGCTACCCTGTGATTTCAAGTTCAAGCCTTGGTTATTAAGTGATGCCGTGTTTGGTTTGAGGTGGAAGAGGAAGAGAGCCGGAGAGGAAACCATCTCTGGTCCAGGACAGGCCGTTAAGCAGCTCGGAAGGACAGGGCACTCAGGTAGATGGATTAAAGATGCAGATGTTGATGTGTAGCCGATATGCATGATCCTTTTACCTGAAAATCTTTTATTAATGACATGACGTAGTTGATATGGTTTATATGTACAATATAAAACACACAAATCACTGATTTACTTTCTTTTTGTCTTTTCCACAGTGAATAGTTTGGTCAAGAGGTGATGGCAGTCCTGACAGAACTTCACCAGTACTACTCTCCATTCCAACAGATGGACATCCC
>OMNO01054535.1:0-14732 GCA_900303215.1 Trachyrincus scabrus
GAGAGATAGAGAGACATAGAGAGAGAGATAGATAGAGAACAAGAGGGGGAGAGGAGAGAGACAGATAGAGAGAGAGAGAGAGAGAGAGAGGGAGAGAGAGAGAGAGAGAGAGAGAGAAAGAGAGAGAGAGCGAGAGAGAGAGAGGTCAAGGCTGAATGTGGAGTGGTACCTCACAGGGAACCACTCCACGTCCGTGAGAATAATGTTTACTTCAGACACAACCAACACATGATTCACAACAACACAAAAAGGAGTTCATTAAATGTGTGTGTGTGTGTGTGTGTGTGTGTGTGTGTGTCTGTGTCATTGTGTCTGTGTCTTATTTGTTCATGAACAAGCTCAGTTAAATAGTGAGGTTTTTAATCTGCTATGAGGACAACAGGGTCGGTGCACCTAGCATAATACCCTTTAATTATTATCAAAGCTAAAATAAGCAGAAAATGTCGCCCTAATCTTCAAAAGACATTGGGAGGAGGGAAGCGTAAACGATTCCTCCTGCTGGGCCTAATTGATCGGGGCGTTAATCTGTTAAGAACTACTGTTTAAACTATCATCCGAGTCAAATGAACAGCCATAGATCTGCCTCGGGCTGTTTCATGTCTTTCAACGGAGATTTATAGAGATTAGGGATATGAGCAGTCTACCAGTCTACCGATATAATCGAAATGGTACAACAAAAATGTAGACACCGATTTGTAACTCATTTGTTTAATAATCAGAATTCTGAGATGAGATTAGCCTAGGCTACTTAATAACTAAATATGATATGTGGTATGTGTTATAATAGGCTACTATTATTAGACTTAGGTTTAGTCGGCCTAGCATACAAACAACCTTAACTTGCTTCAGTCAGAAATAAAACCATAGGCCTACACCGTGATGAACAACTGAAGCAGATATTGTCTTGCGACCTTCAGGCAGAATTTCCTTAAATAATTCGACGACATCTCATGGGCAAAGACAAATATTCTATTGGATATGTCTACGACGCAATCCTTAAAACAAGAAAGAACAAGACATGTGTTGCTATGTTGCGAATGAGCTATAAATACATGAATGAAAACTAAACAACCAACAATGAGGTGATCTACATTACAATTTATTGTTATCATTATTGTAATTAATTCTTATTATATTCAATAAGTGAATGTGAAGACATTTTTTTGTGTTAGCTGGGATGCAGGATCTGTTTGGGAAGGTGAGTATTTGACATGCAAATGATATGGTCGCTTCATGCTGCATTACTGTGGTGGGGATACTAGTAGGCTATATGTAGTTATGCCATCCTTAGAGTTTAGAATGCTGATGTTGGTGCATTTTGTAGGAGGCCAAGTAGGTTTTAAAGGGACGTTCCACCGATTTTCGATATTTGAATGGTCTCCTAACAAAAGCCTACAAATGAAAAAAAACTGCTTATAAATGCGTTCTGTGGATCAAAATACGGCTATTTTCATTCCCAGGAATGTCCCGGCAAATGGCTTTTTCCTGGGACTTCTGGCTTTAAAAAAAACTACAAGCTTTCTCAGTGGCCTCCGTTCCTCCGCCACAAATTGTTAGAGTTTACGTGTGCATTCAATGACTAAAGTAGCCTACATGCAGCAGGGAAGTTTGCAAATATGTTTATGATGTTTATTTATGCAGTATTGCCATTACTAAACTACCATTTTCAGAGTTTACTCATGTATTATTAGCGAAACCAAACCACATCAGGCTCACGAAGACTACGGTCTGGCATATATACCGTGAAGACGAGGATTACAATGTCTGTCAGCTACAGAAGATGGTACAGACCTGTCCATGATATGACACAAACCCACCGGCTGATGTGGAAGCGGGACCTGGCAGAATCTCCGTTATCAACTGTTACAGACCATGGATATATTATAATAATGCGGAAAGGATTGAAGAAGGTCAGCAAATGTGTTTTAAAGACTTTAATATTATTGAAAAACAAATTGGGACATGCATATACTTGTATGTCATGTTGGCTCCATTTACAGCTAACCACTATTTTACAATGCTCAATAGATCCAAATTATACAATTGGATCTGTAGTTTATTCAGAGCGTTTTTTTCTTTATGGGTACATTTCTACAGCTTGGGACACTATGATCACACTATGGTGACAATAAAAATGGTTTATGACTGAGCAATGTAAAGTACCGTGGGGAGTATAACAGCTTGACCCGGAGTTCTGTTAGAGTTTGTCTTTTGGCATAACTTGGTTGAGGAATGGATTATTATTTTCATATTATACATATGAATATCATCATATGTGAATATTATGTGACAATCATGTTTTCTCTGTTTACTCTGGATGGGCAAGGGAAGTCACACAGATTCTCGGTGCTTCCACAGACACTATGGTTCCTAACCAGTAACAATAACGCTAACAGTTCCTCTGTGAGGACACGTGCCTGCAGGACGTTCCAAGAATTGGCTGATGAGTTTCTGATTCTGAGCACCACATACCCTAGCTTGTCAGCTGCTTTTCCTTTCAGAATATAACCACCTTCTCATTCAGTTGTCCTTTGTCTGCCAGCGAGCTCAATCCAGCTCAATCCAGCATCTCCACAGTTCTCTAGCAATGACTGCGGTTCTCTTCTCCAGTATCCATTGCCATATTGTAGGCATCAACGTTCATATGTTTTTTTACAGTGACAAATCCAGGATGGTTAGGGTGAGTTTGCAATGTGTGAGAATTATACCTCCAAGCGGCATTACTCTTGGTATAATATAAAGTATAATATATATTGTCAAAACGACAAGAACAGAATTATATGAACACAAGATTAATGATAATATTACAATTATTATTATCTTTATTACTGAATTTGAATGAGAAAAGAATAAAAGAAAACTGCAACTGGCCTCCAGAGCTATTTGAGAGAAGCCTTGCAGCGAACTCGCTGCTGCCATCCCATGGTGGAGAAAATACTTGCATCTTCTCCAAAAAGGCAAAGTAAGAACTCTATATATATGCTTGTTATTTTAATGTAAATTAAAATAAAAAATATATATAAATAAAACTGAGTAAACAAAGGGCAACTTTCTCTCAGGTCTCTCTCTCCCAAAGGCAACATTTGGGTTTATAAGGGTTTGTGAGTCATTCTACTTATGCACATGTGGAGACTAAGTCATGTTGTTGATGACTTGGACCCTTTTCTCCAGATACCTCACCTTGTAATCGCAATGTGATTCCAGCAATGGACTATTTCACAGTCCATTGCTGTTACTATGGACTGGACTATTTCAAGTGGCCGGGAGCTTGCCTGACCATTAGGCTTTGATCGACGTCATGGTCTGGTGGTTTGGGTTCCCTTATTACATACATAGATGTGTGGTTGTTTTTAACAGTTCACTGATAGCTATCTTGAATGAAACTTTTCAAAGGCTTGGAGGGCGGGGCCAAGGGACAAAATGAGACAAATAGGAACAGCCTTTCCCAATTTCAGATTCTTCATACCGCACAAGTCAAATTGGGTTCGCTGCAATTCAAATGCATTTAATAAGATCAGTGCTTTGAAATCGTGAATCATTTACCAAAGCAATTTCTTAAGCAATTCAGAAAGCCTTGTTTCTCATATAACAAACCAGAGCACCCTACATATGAAATAATTGTAAAAATAATTATTTCCTCTAAATTAAGTCAAATTTGAATTGTATTTATTTAAATATGTAATTTGACTAACGCATGAATGATGTTCCATTGTGTCATCAAGTTGAAATGAATGATTGAAATCTAGCTTTGTTGAGAATGAAGTATCTGTGTGTATGTGTGTATTTCTCAATTTCTCTAGTTCACCTTCCCATGGGTCGATAGTTTTGAAATGCTGCTGTAACAAAGGAAAACACATGTAGTGTATTCAGCGGCTGCTGAATTACCAAACCTTTTACTGAAACAACTTCTCATTTAGCATTTCTTTGGTTTCTGGGGATATTTGTGCCCCTTTCATTGATAGTGATATTTCAGACTAAGACTTATGGCTCGTTGTCCCCTTTATTGTCATGATACTGTTTTTACCATGGGTAACACGATTCTAAGTAACATTATCACCCCACCTATACATATTCACATATTCATGCACAAATTACTCATCTTTTAAAAAGTAAAGGAACAACATTTTTATACACATCAATGAATAGTATCTGCTTAGCTCACCAATCCCTATTTTTGAGGTCTTTTGATTTCTTTCATATTTAAACAAATGGCATCCAATTAAGTTGGCAATATCCTGTAAGAAACATCATAGATACACAAACAGGCATGACTCCAAAAAAAAAGATTAAAACTTGCAACCAAAACTATATGTAACAAGTGTAATTTATAGGAGGCTGACCAGGCCAGATAAAGTAAACCATAATTAATATAAAAACAATGTATGCCATACTAGTTCATGAGTCTATCAGTGTAGTGGTCCTACACTGACAGACCAGCCAACCATGATAACAAGTGTAAAGCACTACAACGTACAAACTGTATGGAAAACCACATCCATATCAGTCTCTCCATTGTGCAAATAGTTATAATGTCCAATCAGTCTCATAGATCTCATGGTCATCCTTCTCAAATGACTATTGCTAGTGTGCAGCCTATTATTTAGCCAAATTACTGAGATAAAGAAACAGCAATAAATTACATTTACAAAACTGAACTTTTGTTTATTGTAACTGAACATTAAAAATTATCTGACTTTCAATAATAGATGGCGAGGGTAACAAATGGGTAATGTTAGGAAAGCAAGCAGGAAGGCTCCTATGTTAAGGTAATGATGGAGAGGAGAGGGATGTGGTAAGAGATTAAGACTTAAATATAGACAACAATCAATTGTAAAAACATCTACCTCTATTTTTTGCTTTCCCACCCAGTGTTCATATGGCTCTAAAACAACTGTTATTTCAGTGTACAGGTGGTGCGTGTGGACCAGTGTACGTTACACGACACAATTGTGGTCTTCAACCTTTTAAGCTGTGTTCTCCTTTGGGTCTGTATGGTCTTTGCATGTTATCTATGCAATGTAATCCATATATTTGTTTGTGTAAAAGCTGAAACATGTGTATGCAGTATGCAAAGTTTGCTCATGCAGAGGCATGTTCCAGGCAAGTGTGGCCTCAGTTACACTTGTTTCAATGTGACTTTTGTGATCTGATAACACATAATAGCATTAACTGTTAGGTGTGGACATTCCCAGATCAGAGTTCTTGCTCACATTGTGTTCCGATGTCCAGATCGCATTGGTCTGGCTCGCATTGTAATCTCCTCTTAGAAAGGACACAATCCACAATGTGGTTAGGCCTGGTATGCATAGCTACCTTGAAAATGAAATTCATCAAAAAACTGTTTATCAAATGAATGTTAAATATGAAACTTACTTCACTCAAAAATATTCAAGTAGAACTCAAGTGTTATGTCTGGACGTGAGGTCTGTGTTCCGAACTAGCATAGCCGATCACATGACATTGGAATAAGTGTAACTGAGGCCTGTGTGTCAGCGTGAGATAGCCTTTTGCCCCCAGGGAAACTCTGCATTCACAATCCATTGTTTCCTCATAGTCTAGTCTGTGCCTCTGGGATGTAGATCTCGATGCTGTCTGCGCTCTCAGTAGCTGAGTTCTGCCGCACGGATGCCGCTCGCTTGACGGCCATAAGGCGCTTCCGTGCCTCCTGCTTCTGTTTCTCTGAGCTCTCCAGGGACCTGTCTCTGGCCAGGGGAGGATGGTGGTGGTGGGGGCCCTTAGGGGGCTTCTTTTGTACTGGGGACGGACGCCATATCTCCTGGTCGGGGATGGAAGTAAGTAAGAAGAAACACATTTCAGGAAATAATGAAGTACATGGGTTCCTTTGTGTGTCTTTTGCAGGTGCTTTTTGTTAGCAGCAGCAAATGCGGTAAAATGCAAAGCGACTATGTGGGCTCATGTGATGTGTATAGTACAGAATATAGTATTAGTGTGACTGTGAGTGTTCAACTTGTATATTATATATGCTGAATTTTCAAACTGTGTAAGGCATTCTTAAATGGCCATTCTTTGATGGCCTTATGGTCTTTAAAATACTTTTCAAATAATGTATCGGTGTAGGTGCATAGAACATGAACACTGTGTTTCATTTGGTTCGGTTTTGTGATTTATATTTAAATGCACATTCTAAGTTCACTAGGACAGTAGAGGGTTTTTTGTCTTTGTCCCTTTTGCCTTTGTCTGTTTACATTATTGCTCAGTTGATATAACTTTCACTTCCAAATATTAAAACTGCATCTTATACACACTTTACTCTGCTTTCATGACATAATTTGCTAACCCTTTCTTAGCACACAGTGGACTGGAGTAGATACTGAAATTAGTATCCCTATGTACTGTATCTTGAATTGGGAATTGTTTTGAATCGAGAATCGATTTTGAATTGAATCGTGACCCCAATCGACTCGAAATCAAATCGAATCATGAGATACCGAGTAAGTAAGTATTGACTGACGGCCAAATGGACAGACAGCATCGCGTGATGGCACCAAGCGGTGATGGTGAACCATTCTCACTCACACTGTGTTTACATGCACACTAGAAAGCCGATTGTAACCTAAGGTTGTGCTGCTCGACGATACATCGTCTGATCACGATTGTCATGAGGAATCAGCGATCTCCTACTCCAGAGGTGATTTTATAAATTTTTTTAAATTATTTTGTATGGCATGGTTTTTATTTCTGAAGAAGCATATTCCAATTGCTAGTGCTCTCTGGTAGGGCTATTGGCCTACTGCTCCCCGCAAGAATTATAATTAGCCTACCAACCCATTCAATCCTACTTTCAGGGTTAGGCTGGCAGAAAAAATTATTTCTGCCGAGATATGAATCGCGGACGAACGCCAGTCACCAGCATGCACTATTTCCTTGATAGAAAGAAATAGGCCGAATAAGAATTTGTTTAGTAGGCCTACACCTATATTAGAGTTTATAGGCCTACAGTCCCAGAGCACGCTGCTCTTATAATTCATCAAATTATTTCATTTAATCGTGTTCACAAAGCCAAGTAGAAGGAATGTATTCTTAACAGTGATCTCCACTTGTCAAGTGCACCGCCGTTCGCGATCAGCTTTTTTCATGACTTCATTTAAATATCTTATTTTAATTAGATATTGAATAATAACCATGTATTACATGCTGATATACGTAAGTCTGAGTGGTGGTCAGTGGCTCACTTGCCCACAGTAGGCTAATTAGTAGCAAAAAAAAGATCATTGTTATTACGTATTGACAGGCAGTGATTTATTTCGAGTGATTATTTATTTATTTCAGAATTCCAAATTATGTTGGCCGCCCCAAATGCAATTTGTATAGAGAAATACAATAGAAAGATACTGACAGCAAAATAGTGTTCTGTTATAGAAGAATAACAAATGCATGATGATACTGTAGGTGGCATTAGCTAATGAATGGCTATTGACTAATGACTAAATGTTTGAAGCATTAAAAAAAGAAGTAACAGTGATGATTGTGTAGAACAGAAGCAATGGTATTATGAAACCCAGATGGTGGGATGGCTACAAATTGCAGACTGAAAACTGTTGGAATGCTGATCACACGAAAACCTCTCTCATCAACACTGTTTACCTGCGCATCAACATAGTGCGCGTAATTTGTCTCTGAAATAGATTTAACATGTGGATAAGAGGTTGTAAATCACCATTTTTTTCATTATGGTAGTATTTTCTGCACATTAATGGGGAAAAGGCATTCACCTCTACAGCTTCACAGTTTTACCAAGTGCAGTTGCAGAGTTGAAGAAGAAATGATAAATGCATCAAATAACCTCAGCTAGCCATCTGGCCAGATTAACATTGTTCATACCTTCCTCTCAGGTGGGTCCAGAGGCCTCCAGTTGTTAGCCCTGATCTGGTGCAACTCATCAAACTTAAGGCTGATGTTCTCAATGGAGAGCTGGAGCATGTCCCAGAAGCCAGCCAGGTCTGAGGACATTGGCTTTGGGTGAGCATTGGGGTTCTGAGGGGGAAAAGAGGGAGGAAACAATGGAGATTGATGGGGTGGTGAAAAAGTAAGATACAAAAAGGAGGATACAGTATGAGAACAAAGGAAGACAAGAAAGAAATGAGAAGATAACAAAATAGAGATGGAGACATCATTGGGGAAGATGTGATGGAAGCAGGTAGGACATTGAAAAAGATTTGAATGAAAGATATGAAAATTAATATTCAATTACATAAGACATTGCAGGGTCACACACAATCACAGATCATTGAAACCTACGTGCAATTTAGTTCAAGGGTCATTGTCATGTTAACTCCATACAGTGAGAAAGTAAACACAGTTCTTTTGTTTTATTTAATATGTCTTATATGATCTGATGAGTAGTCTATGCCATTTTGTCACTGTTACTCAAATAATTGAGAGAAAACAGGTGTAAAATCCTATGTTTTTGCCAGTCTCCGCTAACCAGTTTGTGAAGGTACTACTCTACTCCGAACTCAAGTCGTGCTCTTTTAGTGATGTCGAAGTGTCTTTTCCAAGTCACTCAACGTCACGACGAAGGGACACCGATGGCAAGGTGTGTGTGTGGATGTGTGGAGCTTTGTCTGGGCAGTGGTTGATGTTGATTGCTGTGTCCAAGAGAGGGTTAAGCTCCCCGGACACTTATAGTATAACGCCACCGTGTGTGGCGCATTTCATATACAACATTGCTCATACACAACGACTGTACTAGCTTAAAAAAAGTATCACAAAGTTGGCGTGGGTCATAACCATGGAGATACACACCTCCCTCCTTCCTGGAACTCTCAGGCCAGGTTCGAATTCGAGGTGAAACAGGAGGTTCACTTACACTTGACTGTGATCGTTGTCTACCATTCCCTATATCAGTTGAATATCCATTAAATATATTAAGGCTGTTAACAAAGTGTAGATGTTCATTGAAGTTGTTCCTTAGCTGTGTGTTAATTAAGCTCACAAAAATAACTTAAAAAGTAATCTAGAAGGGGAGAATTTCAGTATGCTTAAAGATGTGTTTCTATAGTTTCTACAAAATGTCACATATGATTGATTGTTCTACCTCAAGTCACAGGAGAAAGTAGCATTCCAAGTTATTTCATCAAGGTTTCGTTTTGCCTTGTTTGCATCCGTATTTATGTCCGAGCTCATGCACGCGCTCTTCCAAAGTCTTCATTCAAAGTGCAAGATAAAATAATAGCCTATGCCTAAACACCTATGAAGTGAACAGTGAAGAAGACAGACTTCCGATATATACAGTTGGCAATGCAATGTACAATGTACTACCTTTTCATCCTCCTGCACGAGGTGCATAAATTTGGAGAACTGTGCCACAACAAAACACAGCTGTCCAAAAAATCTGCCACCATACCTTGAAACGGTGTGTTGGTGCAGATAATAAGGGAGACGTTGACTTACAAATAGTATTTTTCGTGCTTGAAGGCCACAGCGGAAGAGTTGCCAACCAGTGGAGTAACCAGTGTGCTGAGGGTGTTTGGATCACCAAGGAAGAGAACTCTAAGAACATCAGCCAGTTCAGAACCATCTCACTGCTAAGTGTCGAAGGCAAGATATTTTTTAGTATCCTGTGACGACTAACTGAGACTTACTTACTTCTTAAGAACAGCCATATTGACACCTCTGTTCAGAAGGGTGGGATCCCTGGAGTGCCTGGCTATTTGGAACACACTGGTGTAGTCACACAACTTATCAGGGAGAAATGCAAAGGCAAGGGAGATCTGACTGTGCTGTGGCTGGACCTTGCAAATGCGTACGGATCCATACCACACATTCGTGTTGAGCTTGCCCTACATCGACATAATGTTCGCAGCAAAATCAAGGACCTTATTCTGGACTATTCAGGCTAAGAGTCACTGCTGGGTCTGCCACATCAGACTGGCATCGGCTTGAAAAAGGCATCATAACAGGCTGCACCATCTCAGTCATCTTTTTTGCCTTTGCCATGAATATGGTTGTCAAGTCAGCAGAGGTAGAATGCAGGGGCCCTTTGACCAAGACTGGAGTGCGAAAGCCCCCAATAAGAGTATTCATGGACATTCATCTGACTGCCAATAGTACATTTGTCCTGAGCATCAGGTGGCTACTCCAAGGCATAGAGAAGTTCATCACCTGGGGAAGGATGAGCTTTAAACCAACAAAATCAAAGTCTCTAGTGCTGAAGAGGGGAAAGTAGTGGAAAGATTCCAGATCTCACTGACCGAAGCCACCATCCCCATCACCGTCCATTACAGAGCAGCCAGTCAAGAGCATCGGGAATATCTTTGACTGCAGCCTCAAATATGCTGCTTCCATCCAGAAAACCAGACAAAACAGGCCTGCCAGGGAGGTTCAAGGCCTGGATTTACCAGCTTTCCTTACTACCCAGGATCCTGTGGCCTCTGGTGTATGCAGTGCCCATAACGACAGTCGAGGCCCTGGAGAGGAAGATCAGCAGCTATTTGCGAAGATGGCTAGGCCTACCCCACAGTCTGAGCAGTGCTGCTCTGTATGACACCAGTAACATCCTCCAGCTCCCAAACAGTGGCCTTGCTGAGGAGTTCATGGTATCACGGACACAGGAAGCTCTCCAGCACAGAGAATCCAGGGATCTAAAAGTGGCATCTGCCGGCATCCAGGTTCAAACAGGCAGGAAATGGAGCACAGACAAATCTCTAGAGGTGGCTGAGTCACGGCTGAGGCAGAAGTGGTGGTGGGGTCCGTAGCAACAGGGCATGCAGGCATAGCAACCAGGGTCGACAACGTCCAGGGTTAAGAGCAGCAACATCTCATTCAGGAGGAAGTGCGGGCAGGCGTGTATGAGGTTTGAGTCAGCAGGATGGTGGTGATGGGACAGCAGGGAGCATGGACTAGATGGGAAAGTGTACTGCAATGATAGATCACCTGGTCCAACATCTGGCAAGCAGACTTTCATTGCATCAGGTTCTTGGTCCAAGCTGTCTACGAAGTCCTACCAAGTCCAGCAAACCTTCACATCTGGGGCAAAAGTGAGACACCTTCCTGCCCTCGCTGTTCTGGAAGAGGATCCTAGTAACACCTCCTTAGCAGTTGCCCTTGGAGACGGGCGCAATCGCTGGGCTATGACCAAGTGCTTAAGGCAGTCGCTGAGAGTGTAGCCATGGCCATCAACACAAGCAAGGCCCACCACCAGCCACAGACCATCAAGTTCTTCAGAGCCGTAGAGAAGCCAGAGAGAGAGCCCGAGAGGAAGCGCACCAAGTACCAGGAGCTTGTGGAAGAGTGCAGAAGGCAAGGCTCGCTGTGAGTCTGTGGAGGTGGGCTGTCGAGGATTTGCACTGTCCAGTGTTGCACTGATCGCAGAAACTCATGGCATAGCTTTTTGATACCTACTCTGTACAAAGCGATTTCCATTTAGCGAAAAAGCAACATTTAACATTAATTTGAATCGCATCAAGGTCGATTTTTGATGGCTCAAGCCTGCGAATAAATCACTTTAACTAATCACAATCAAGTAACTCATGGCCTTCACTTCGTCCATGGTCACAATACATGTTGTAGAAAATGGTACTTAACTGAAAAGGTACTTAATATTTACGTTTCTCAACACAAAGTCCTTTATTGCATCCAGTGGTAAATTACATCCATAGACCTATTATTATGGCTACATTTGCTTCTGTATTACTACAGAACTGCTACACTATTTTACACATGGATTAAAAGGTGAAACTCTATTTCAACCTTCCAAATACATAGAAGATTTTGAGTCAAAAGATGAGGTTGAGGTCGGAAAAAATAGTGACGTGATTACATTTTTTATGTTTTTCTCGCTTTTTCGTATTGTTTATTTGTTATGTTGCTAAGGGACCTTAACACTCAGAGTAGAGTTCTCAACTGCTTGATTTGTTATTATTCGTTTGTTAATATAATTATATTAAAAAGGTTAATGTCATTGTTGATATTATTATTATATCCTACCTTAACTCCTAACAATGTAGGCATTTCCTTGTATAACCCCTCGAACGAAAAACACTACAGCACTACGTTCTGTCTGGGGCATAATACTTGGTAGGCCTAATAGGCTACAACGCATGACTTATAGTTCTGATCCTAACTGATATGTGACTTGATAAATACATACATACATCTTCCAAATGCAAGACAGCTTGAGATGAAACTATTGTCTGTCAGTCTAATATGTTTGCTGTGTAGGCCTATGCTCAAAACGAAAGAATAATATAAATAAATAAAGAAATCAAAGAAATATTTCAGCAAATATTTGTGTCGTTAGTGTAATTTTTGTCACCTGTGTTAATTAGTAATTCTGTTCACCTGTGTTCCATGTATTTAAGTTCCTTAGTTTCCTGTCCCAGTTTGTCAGTTCCTTGTCTGTTGTAAGTTTGTTTCTGTCTGCCTCTTTACATGAAGTAGAGCTTCCTTTCGCACCTATCCTGAGTCTGATGCATTTGGGTTCACCTCCCTGTGCAAGCCGTGACACAGTGTATGATCACACTTGAGGCAAATAATGTTGCCTTCCTCATCCCCAGGTGGCTGAAGTTGGGGATGTCTCCAAGGGACCTGCTTGGAGGCTACGGAGGGTTGTGCAGTTGCCCTGTACTGTTTTTTAGCTCATCTAAGTTCTGTGTCTAGTTTTGTTAATTCTGCTTGTTCCCTTAATTAAGACAACTTGTAATTTCTGCTACAGGTCTGAAAGTAAGTATGTTCAAAAGAGAGACTCACCAGATTCTCCTCACATAGCTTCCGGAACTGCTGAAACTTCTTTGTCATTAGCAGCTGGGCACTTCCTATTGCGCTTCTTACTTTACCCAGCACTGCAAAAAAGTGTGATGGAACCGCAAAAACACAATTTCTGACATTAAACATTGTATTCTTATTTGAAACATACTTTTCATCATTAGAAGTATGACTATTATGTTCAGTCATTTTAAATGCAAATAATTAAATATTATCTACTGCCATTTAAAAAAAAAACCTTATTACACCCATTATTTGCATGCAACATTAGAATTATGGAACATAATACATGATGAATAAAAAACAAGAACTCTAGTCTAAACACATGTAGACATGTTGACAAATGGATTATGACATATGCCACTCAAAAATACATACTGTCATTTGTCAGGTAATTTGCCTGTTGGTCCAGTTCCATCTGTCGACACCAACCCTCCATGCGGTCGGTTTCTGCCTGGAGAAGCTTCAGGAACCAGTGTCCATCCCTCTGACAAACTGATCGCTGGACAACCTAGCATCGTACACCATGAAACCAGCCAAAAAGGTTTTAATTTTTCCAATGCTGCCCGGTGTATCTCACGAATGCGGTCTATGTAATCTCCCGCTTTCGTGAGGGAGAGGGGCTCAATGCACTGAATGTATGTTGAGAGAAAATCATGTGACACAGCGCAACCATTACTTAAAAATAATCCTGAAACAGTACAGATAGCTAACTAGCCGACATAAGGACTCCACTCCGACATTTGGCGAGCGAGCCAGGAGGGGAATAGGTCTCGCTCGGCCTCCGAGAAAACACCCATCGACTCTGGTCAACAGGCACCACAGGACAAAAGTGAGGAGAGCCGTTTAAAATCTATATTAGTGTTGACTGTTGATGTGGTAAAATATCGGGTGGTTGTTGTGAACCCTTCTCCTACTCAAATAGCACATATACAAAGCACATAATTCATGTTAAAGATAAAATAAAATCGACACGGACGGGAAACATCAGGAGATATTAATTGGACGTTTTGGGTAAATATATGCGCATACCGTCACCAAAAGAGGGCGCGGGTAGGCGACCCTGAGGCCGTGGCACATTAAGATATTGTGTGTTAGAAAACTAAAAATATTAAGAACATCGTCAAACGGCGCGCAATAGCATCAGTTGGTCCTATGAAAGGTGACGACTCGTAGATACTTGTGTAAAACAAAACTGCGTACCAAACGTTCTAAAAACTGAAATCAGCGGAAAGACAACCAAAATACAAGTCAAGGTACAGGATCCGTTAAAGGCTCGTGGTTGGGTGCCGTCGTTCCTGTATAAAGTTCAGACGTCGTATATTCTAACATTGTTCCTTTATCAGTGATATTACTGTCTAACATAGATAAAAATGTTGCTGTTAAACTAAAGAGAACTAGTAAAAGAGAAAAGTAAATAAAAACTGTATAATTGTACTAGAAATAATTGTACTAGAAATAAAGATTAGGTTCCGGCGCTGCGACGAGCGGCAGCCAGCAACAGTTGCTCCCCCTCCCGTTTTACGTTTTAGTTATTTATTGTTATATTTATTGTTGTTATTGTATAGTTTTTTAGTAAGTAGTTGTGCTACCCTTAGTCAACTATGTTTAGGGAACTTTTTGCCGTGTTCCTCATTCTGGGGACACTTTTACTGAACCGCGTCTCCGTCGTGGCTCAACATTACGGCGGAGCCATTGTCTACGCGCGGAGTCAGCTGTTGTCGCTACAACAGACCTCGTTGCTACGGGACAGGCCCGACATCCCCAGGGAACTGAGGAGGAAGTACAGGGGATGCAAGGCTGGACGTAAACAGCGGGAGAGGAAGCGGAGATATAAACCATATCTCCCTTCCATCACCATGGGGAACGTGAGGTCGCTAGCGAACAAGATGGACGAGCTAGCGGGCCTGGTGAGGACTCAGCGGGTGTACCGGGAGAGCAGTGTGCTTTGTTTCACGGAGACGTGGCTCCACGAGGACACCCCGGACTCCAGTGTTACTGCGGAC
>OMNO01054536.1:0-13007 GCA_900303215.1 Trachyrincus scabrus
CTGTCATAGATGCTGTAGCAGCTGGGGGCGTGGGTTCCAAAAGTCAAAAGCCCCTTATCTCATCAAACCAAACAGGGGTTTTGAAGAAGAGACAAGCATCCTAGCTGTGGGGCTCTGGAGAATGTGGCAGGCGGTTGATTAGGCTACATATTTTTACATATCGTGTGCACTTGGAAACTGGCCCTGCTGCCATGACTTTGGCTCAAAATGTGTGTGTGTCCTAACCTAAAAGGGTACCAGAGACACAAGAGATTTAGTATATATTGTATATAGGATAGGCATACATCTTTTCTGATATATTCAGAAAGATTAGCAGCAGCAATCACTGTTCATGGACAGGTGTGTCAGGGAACTTCTAATAACAGAGCCCTATGAAACACATGCACCATAGGCTCTAGTACATGTACATTAAACATTGGGAAAACTGATTAAATAAGCAGCATAAGACCAACTGATAATCCCTGGGGCCTTGGCTAGTATAAACACAAATCTGCTTTTTAGAAATGTGGACAGGTCAGAGCTTTGATACTAAAACCAGATGACAAGCTTGTTCATAAACAGGCACAGGTCGAGAAGCCTGTCTAGCCTCAGAACAGCATAACATGTATATATTACACATACATATTTATGTAATATAGTCCACTTCTGTCCAAATAAGGGATCCAGGTTCCATTGCTTTGCCAAAATAGCAAAGCTTAGCAAGTCGCCATTTGACACAGCCATGGCTTTGATGAAACACACCCCTTCTAGTAATTCGCAAATAATTGTTTTAAAATGTCCCATGTGACAATTATACCTATTTAAAAGATCCAAACAATCACAAAACACCAATCCAATAAACTGAAAAGAAAGTAGAAGCTTCATGTAGCAGTTTCAGCCACTGTAGATGGCATGTGGTTCTCCAACAGTAGAACACAGGCAGATGATGGTTAGACCAGTTTATTGTAGAGTTTGAGATAGTTTGAACAGGCAGAGCAGGTGGTACGTGCTGACGTGTTAGCACTCCTCCTGAGTGTGTATGGCGATGGCTGGTTTAACCTGTAGGGCCTGACTGGCCAAAGCCCCACAGGTGTGCAGCCTCACCGAGCCCCAGAGTCTAATCAGTCTGACTCGGACCAGGTGAGGCTGCTTAAACCAGGCACCAACAACACACACTCCACACTTCAGTATCCAGGGAGGGGAGAAAGTGGGTGGTAGGGTGGAGAAGGAAAGGAACAGAAGGAGGGGAGAAAAGTGGGCCCAGTTGCTCATGAAATGATATGACATACATTACCCTGACATGGATTAAAAGTTAAACAACTGGTGGTTGCACCTGGATGTCTTGATGCAATGGACTTTAGTGCATACTAAAGCTCACTAATGAATGCACACTATTCAGGAAGCACTGCCTCGCAGCTAGAGTAAACAGAAACCACATCGCTTCTTCAGGTCCGGAAATCACCAAGCAACTGGTAACGGCAACTGCATTAGCCAGACAGGCAGGCAGACATACAGAGAGTCACAGACAGATAGGCAGACATGCTGCATCTTCTGTCTGACATAGCTGGACGTCAATCTATCTGTAAAGGATTTCACACTAGCTCTGCTGTGCAGGGAGATACATGAACAATCCCATGACACTGGCATGACACAGGGGATCCCTCAGAGAAGCTCTGAAGATCCCCCAGACTGCAGTACAGTCAGTCATACATTGATTTGTTTTTTCTAAACAATAATTTTAACGAATCATATTCTTGTGTAAGAATCATATCAATAACAATCAATTTCATGACAATTAAGCGGGTCGCACACCATGGCGAGCCACGGAGCGCAGCATCGCGTAGTAGAAAGGTCAACATGGGTCGGAAGAGTCGATTTTAAGTCTTGTTCCGTGTTTAATATAATGGGTGGCAATGGATGGCACTGCGTGGCGCACCAAGGTATTGAGCAGTGCTGGAGGTTATAGCGCATTGGTGTGAGTTCTCTCATAATGGTTTTGAATTTCTAGAAGGTTGTATGTTGCCCGTCCAGTGTGCGACCCCCTTTAGACACACGTTTGTTTCGTAAGGGTAACGCCACAGAGCCCAGACAATATCCACTTTATTGTGGAATGCTGTCCCATACGGATTCTGCCAGGCCTCCTGAGAGAAGATGAGAATCAAGATAAGGTCTTTGTGGGATTCATTTCTTATTAATACAAAATTGTCCTTATATGGGATCTGGTCTGAAGTATCGAGGTATTACCATAAATAAAAAGAGAAGTAAAACAAAAATAAAGTATATTCTAGTCTCCAGTGAACCTACAGAACCTCCTGCATACAAAAAATGAAGTCACATGCACTGCATTCAACTGAAAGTGCAGTATGAATACCAAAGGTCTCAGGCACCAGAGTAAAGGATGTGTACAAAAATATGCAAAGGCCACTGTCAAAACAATAAGATCCTTCGTCAACGCTTCCCGGAAACAGAAGGCCGCTTCTCTGGTGGCAGATTAGGCAGTATTAATTGATCTGATATGTAGCCATACACCCGGAACAGAGAGAGGCCTTGTCCTTATTAAGGCCGCAAATGGATACAAACAGGCTGTGGTGTGTTCTAATCTCATGGACAATGTATTTGTTAATTTGCTGCCCTCTTTTCACGTGTAACTGGAAATGTCATTTAATTCGGTCTTTCTAGATCTGCTGTTGCACAACAGTACAGAGGTTTAAGACGTTTCTGTGCAACATACATACATCATAGGCCTACACACCAGTGGCATAATATTTTCTAATAGCATGCCAATTAATTTGCGTTGGACTTGCCAAATGAGTGTAAGATTGGCATTTGAATGTTTATAAAAAATAATCTCTGAGTTTTATATATTTTGGCCATATTATTAAGCCCTAGTCTTGAGTCTGCCTTTAATGGGAATTAAGAAATAATGCAGTACCGAAGTAAAGAAATACTCAAATACTTCAGGAAATTTAAATTTGAAATTTAAATTGAGCCAAAACAACAATAGCTCTATGCTGCCCCTTATTGGTCATATGTGGGAATACACCAGTCATGCCTGGGTTACAAGAGGTTAGAGTGTACATACAAAAAACACACAATATTACCTTGCATCTGTGTATTGGCTTACATAGAAAAAAAAGTGGAAATTAAAATCAACAGAAAATTATACAAGGAAATAACAGGGAAATGCAGCCATAAGTGGTAGGGAAAATATATTTTTTTAATAGGCAAAAAGTGTATGAAAATGTATTCTTAGCCACAACATTGAATCATAGTTCCCAGTCCGATTTTTCCCGACATCTAATATAAAATGGTTCTCTCTTTCAAAGCATTTCCATGACATTTGTTTATAGGTCCATAAATAAGACCTTTTAAAAGCAGCCAAATTAAATTACTGGGAAGTTCAGCGTTTTCCATTACACTGCTATAGCCATCCTGCGCTTCACACTTTTTGTCCGTTCGTTTAGGAAAACTTCCAACAACCAATAAACCATTAAAAAGGTACACAAGAAACCACCATCTGTTACAAATACCTACTCCACAGTGAAGGATGACATGCTTGTCCAAAAGGGGTTTTGGCGTCTGGCCAAGTTGATTTACAGCATGATGTCACTGCACACAAGGATAGCCGCAAACTTACCTTCTCAAGTGACATCCAGTCTCCACGCCTGTCATCCTAGTCTAGTGTAGCTAAATGCTACACTTAACACATCCGGTTCAGTTGACACTTTCTGTCTGTTGTGGCGAATAACATAGCAATTTGCCACGTTTGGCTATTCCCCGTTTTTTCTTTAAATCAGGGTGAGATTTGACTGTATCCATCCAGAAGGGGAGATTTGGGTGTCAGAGAGAACAACCCACAAAAGTCCACTCTACAGACAGAGACCTCAGAGAGTGTACCATTAAATGATCCCGTGGGCAACTGAAGAACACTCTAAAAACCCAAAACCTTATAAAAGAAAGCTGTAGGGGTAACTTTCTAATAAGGGCAACGCCTTGTTTTCCATGTTTACAATAACAATAACAAGTCATGATTTCTGAAAGGATGTCTTAAATACAGAGTTTTCCATGTTTACAATAACAAGTGCCGATTTCTGAAAAGGTCCGGTCAAGACACTGGGAGCAACATTTTCCATGCCTCCATATCCATGTACAGGTCTCAGGTAGACGGATAAAGAAAATTGCACTGGCCAACCGGGCCACTAAGCCAATGTATCGGGTGGCCAAAATTAAGCGTTCTTGTGGGTTGGACCAAAGACCTGGGGCTGGCCCAGATTGGCCCTGAGGTGTAAAATAATACTGACAAGGTGAGAGTTCTAGTATATTAAAAGAAGCGTCTAGTTTGTCGACAATGAGTCTGTGTGTCCGGCGCCACAAGGGTCACTCCATAGGGCGAGGTGGGGTTAGGGCGGTTCTCCTTGGGCGCTTCATTCATACAGACAGGCAGAACATGATACTCACACGACACCACTCCATGCACATTTCCTGACACCCGACACCCCAGGGACATGACCAGCAAGGAAACCATAGGGGGCATGGTGTCCCCTATAGTCCAGAATGGCATTCTTATGCCACACAACCAACCAAATAGGTGTAAGATTATGTTTCGGAAGACGTGTTGAACCCAGGTATGTGTCGATAAGCAAACATTTGTAAAAGCTGTATTTGTTCTGAGGAGAGTACTCAGAAACAACAATGGAAATGGGGCAAAAATGAGTCACAGTAAGCAATCTACTTATATCCTTGGATGTGTTGCCAAGCCAGCACTGGAAAACCCCCATCACCAAGATTACCAGCACTCCACATTTATAGAACCTAGTGGGAAATAAAACGCATATGACATTTGATAAACCTTTTCTTTTTCTTCCAAAGTCAGAGTCTAAGCCTAGTGGAGGCTGAACAGGTTAACAGAAGAAGCACTCCTTGATGCATCGAGGAGCGGCCTTCCCCTAGTAAAAAAAAAATTAATATTAAATGAAGACACGTGATTGCATATTACAAAAAAAGTCCATGGAAATTTCCATGAGCTGCATCTGTGGAAGGCACTCCCATTCTTGGGAAGCCGGCCATCAGCAAGGTGCACTAAACTGCTAGAACGGCGCCGTATTAACAAAATTACAACTAAAACATCACAATATTTACAACAAACATACTTGGCAACTGACTTTGCCATCAATGAATCATCACCCAAAGGTCAAGCTGTGGAAATTATCAATAGTAGGCCTAATAGGGATGTGATGACAAAGCAGATAAAATGATTTAATCTCGACTGTATTGTCATCAGCCACAACCAGAGCAGTCATGTTCACTTTTGAAAAATAAAATAAAAAAGGTCAGCGTCCAGACCGCTGCAATGTTGACTCCTTTTTACTCCTGGATCCTTAAAGTTACCCAAATCCAAATGAGAAAATATGTTCATACATTTAAAGTTGTTTATCATTCATGGTATGACCCAGCCGGACCAACAACAGCAAACACAGCCATGGTTGTGGAGGCTGGGAAACAAAGAACACAGGAGAAGAGATGTGAGATGTGAGCACCAAAGTCCATTGGGTCGTGTACATGGTGACTTCTCAGCTCTAAAATAGAGCAGAGTGGACAGTAGGTGAAACCAAAGACACAGGCCAGGCAAGCCAAACACACATACCCAGGAATATGTCTGAATCATTACACTGACTTGCACCCCCCGCCACACCCCTCTCTTAAATTACAGACCATATCATTCCAAGCAGCATGACTAAAGTTGTTAAGTAGTTAAACAACCAAACTGGCCCAGGTGCGTTTTTCATAATGAAACATCTGGAGTCCAAACATGGGTCACAAACACAAACAAGCACTGTAATGCATCCAAGTGTCAGACAGACCCAAGGGCAAGATGCTCTACTACACTGCCAGATAGGGGAACGCCTATAGATTCTGAAAGTGGCCACAGTGGAAAACAGACTTAAACACCTCCTGACAAAAGGATTTGGGTGTCAGAGTACAATTAGTCTCACAATTAACATCTAAAGTCTGATGGCAGACGAGGTCAAATCTGGGTGAACTTTCTTTCGCTTCAAATTTATTTCGACCAATCATGTTGCTGGGGGCGGGGATCTGTACGCGTGCGTTACATGGAATGGGTCTCTACTGGAAACAACCTGACCGGCAGAACCACAACAAACGTGCTATGGCTGTCCATTAATCTGGGATTAATGGTCGATAGCATTGTCTTCCCATTGTCGTATCCCTCCTTAGCGAACAGCAAACACAAAGTGTCTGTAAAGGTTTAAAATCAAACCTGTGTAGTAGACAGGCCACTGTAGGAATACATTTGTTAAAATCGTCTTCTGAAGGTGCGTTCACGTGACAGTAAATTACACACAAAAAAGTGTGTACATTTCATTTGTGTATTGTTGCTGAAGCACACTAGGAACCAATGATGAGCATGTATAGCCACTAGCCAGAGGAAAACATTACTAACATAATTTACTAAATGTACAATAGGAGTGAGTCACTGACAGATGGACAGGCAGACCGCATTGCCAGTGTGTTTCTTAATCTGCCATGACTCAGATGGAGAGGCCTTAGGGGAAAACAGTTCCAGTCTATACACAACAGACTAATCACATTTTGGTGTATCAGGGATGTTCACGTAGATGTGCATAACATCCATATGTACAATTAAAGTTGTGTACAATTAAATTTACTTAATTTAATAAACATGCTACCAGTGTCGTGGCAGCTTGTCCACAATGGAGGCACATCTGCCGGTCATAAGGATCTCCATAGCCATGAGGGGTTTTGTGCGGTGTAGCATTACATTGTTTGTAGCATTACATTGTTACATTGATCTTGCTAAAGTCACACCAGACAACATAGATCCAACATACAGGGAGTAGAAGTGCATATCATTTGGCTTGGGCAAACTCAAGTAGCAGTGATTGATTTCTTGGATGTCTAACCTTCCCCCTGTACTGAAGATGAATGACGCCTGCACCGGAACAGAAATACTCCTGCTCATCATTGAATATCATTAATGAAACTCATTGCCTGATAACATTACCATCTCCTCTATCAGTTGGCGTTTAATTTATAAGCTGTAGCATCGAAAATAACAATTCAATAAGACAAAATCAACACATCCTGTCTTTGGCAACATATTGCAAAATGCAACAACAAATAAGAAAGTTAATTGGCATAACCTATATAGAAACAACCCTGTTAAAGGTCACATGTCGTTTCTGTTAACCAACTCTTAATACTTTCGTCTTCGACAACCTGATAAAGTAGCAATGACGCCAATGTAATCACATTGTTTTACGGTGAGTGCATATATATGTATTTACGTGCATGACACTATAAATAAGCTCAGTTGGGATCCTGTAGCAAATAGTTGGGCGTTGAAATAGATGCTGATAATTGCCTCACACGAATGCATCCCGTGGGACGACTGCAGCAGAGATTATTAACACTTGATACCGAGATCAGCCGACGGAACATTTGACAATACATCAGTGTGTTGAATTGTGTACATGGGCAACAGGAGCATTGGAGCATAGCCTAATGATGCAAGACATAACAACGCCGCCCGGCCAATCTGCCGTGCAGTTCTTCCAGCACGTCCTACCTGTTGCCATGGCAGCCTGCCACCCTGGATGGATGTTTGTGAGAGGCTGCTCTGCCGAGTCTACACCCACATGGTCTCTTCTCACACGGGGAACTCGGTATGGGAAAGCGGACGCTATACGCTTAGACGCATTTAAAACTGAATCAAAGCCCGCGTTGATTTGAAAAGTTAAAACACAACTTCACTTTGTAGCTCCACTAAAACACAAAGTAAAAGACGCTCTCGGTCAACTGCCGGGAAACTAGTTTCACGAGGAATACGTGACATAACCGCGCGACCAATACTGCTATTGGCAAGGTGAAACGCTAATATATAATCCCCAAGTAGATCATAACGCCCTAAGAAGTGGGCCAGTGTGTGATGCCGGTCGTCGTCGACGGTCTTACCGTATTTGTTCGGTTCCCTGCTGTACTCCAGGATGGGCACCGCGGTGTTGGGGTCCTGCTGCTCGGGGACGGCGCTGTCGCGTGCCCCTTCGTTCTCCGGTGCCGGGTCACTGACAACCGCGTCTGGGGGCTCCCCATCGCCTTGACTAACCGGGACCACCACAAATCTTTCGCCCATGTCTGCCCAATTATCGTTTATTCTGTGATGTTAAAAAAAAGTGGCTAACAGCGTTTTAGCGCTGTGGTTCCCACTCCGCAGACTGGTAACGCCAGGGTCGACGAGCACACATGACAATGTGTGTTGAGCACATACACTCACAAGCTGATTTGAGGTTTGATTACAGTGACGAGCCCCGCCCATGGTCCACGCCCATTGGTTCATATTGTCATATAGTGGTGTCAATCAATGCCAAAAACGAATCGGGTGAGAGAAAAATACATATATGCAATGAACGTTGAAATGTGCAGGTCGTTTTGTAAGTAATTGTATTATTTGAGTGAAGTGTGTTGGAAGAAAATACACGTCAATCGTTTACTGTGCTCTATTGTGAAGCACAAGCAACCCAGCAAATATTTCAGTTCAAAATAAACTTGTGTTAGCTGTCAAAAAAGACAAACAGGATATCAGACACATTTATCACACTTAATCTGTGTGTGTGTGTGTGTGTGTGTGTGTGTGTGTGTGTGTGTGTGAGAGAGAGAGAGAGAGAGAGAGAGAGAGAGAGAGAGAGAGAGAGAGAGGGAGGAGTGAAAATCACAGTTCAAATTAAGCGCTTGATTGTAAGGCGAGGCGATTAACACTCATCTGTTATGTGGTGCAATATCAATGCCCATAAGTAGAACTAGAATAGATCATTGTAACTAATGAACTATGTTTTGCTTAGTCATTTACCACAACGTCTAATAACTTTCGTGTGCTTCTGCTAAACCAAGAGGTTCCTCAGTTGCCCAGGACAGGATGTGCTTCTGTTTTTACAAGTTGTGGTTAACACATAGACAGGGCTGTCTGAGTCACTGCTCCACACAATGCAGAATACAAGGATCTCAGACACTTCAGTGGTAATTTATGTTGGGTATTGAATTGAAAGGCAAATGTGGAAAGCACTTGAGTACGTTTACTGATCTACTTGAGGAATATGTGAATAATTTTTCATTCCAAAGCAAATGTAACTAATTTTACTTCAATTTATTTACCTTTTAAGTAGCCCACTGAGCATTATTTTACTACGGGTAAGTAACCATTAGGACAGAAAGGTAGATTTTGTACTCTTCATTGAGGTTGGAAAATACATATTACTAGCAGGTGTGTACGTACCAAGGTTACCATGACACTCAGGTCACGGGAAAGTAACAGGAAAAGAGGGCATACCACAGGCCCAACCCCATCAAGGCCCACCTTCATTCATTGCATCTATAGTGCTTTTCAAGATACCCAAAGCGCTTTACATAGTGTGAGCGTGTGTCTGTGTGGGGGGAAATGACACCTCACCTTAACCCTTTGACCTCAGTATTTTTAGCTCTCAACTCTGTTCTGTCCCTGCATAGCATGAAATGCAGTTGTTATATAACCATAGAAGGTGAGGTAATACGAGGTAGTAAACTGAACATATAGCCAGCTTTCATATTCAAATGACTTCCATGAGTTTTCATGTGTAAAATTCAGCCTTTTTATTTGTTTTTATATTTACAGGCTTATCTTCAGAACCACTCTTTCTTTTTTTGTGTATCATGTCTCAAAGATGACTGCATCCCAGAAAGAGGTCTATTTACACATGTGGTGGATACTGTACAGAACTCAATTTGATAAATAAACTGAGCCTGTTCATTTTAAAGTATCTCCTGATAATAATATGTTGGGTGCACTTCAAGAGGCCACTTAGATATTAATAGCTTACAGGTTTTAAATTTAGACGGTTCAGAATTCCGCTGTCCTCCCAGGTTGTGTATTTTTAATTCTTCCGTCAATTATAATAATCACTCAACAATATTTCTATTCCTAGTATTTATTATAATTGAACTAAAGTGCAGGGAACCATGCTACTAACAGTTTGTGAACAGAATATTTACCATTTTCAGGGTAAAGACGTGGGGTTGGCGCTGTTACAGTTGCTCTCCACCACATGTATCATGGAAAAATACATTCTCATAATAATATCACACATTTTACAGCATTGTTTACTTTATTACTAGTTAATTTAATACGCCTTTGTGTAAAGTATCCTTCCACCTAGAGGCAGTTTGCTTCCTCTCCCCAATTGAAAGGTGTTATGTTATAGTTATAAAACATATAATATATATAGTTATATCGCCACTGTTCCACCAAAGTCTGGCACTGCAGCCATGTCAATCTGCTGACTTGTTTATTCTGTAGATTCCTTTTAGTTTGCCTTCTTTAGACATGTCCACTTCCCCCCATAGTGTAACTAACTTAACCTCGCCATGCCTGGCTTCAGCCATGGCCAATCCACGACGGTCACTCCCCTCACCTTTGTTTGGTTTATATCAGACCTAAATCCTTTGATGTTACTGCCAACGATAGTTAAGTTTCCCTGTAAGAATCATGTAGGCCTACCTACACAGTAGATGCTGGCCCATGTGTGTCCCATGATCATGCTCCATAAAACCAAATGCTTCACCGCCATGAAGTGTCTGACTGACTCAGATTTTTCATCATGTATGTTCTTAAACTCAAACTCATCAGTTAAAGTATCGTGAGAATAGATGTGAACAGCTAAGATGTGTTGAATAATGTTCTTGTCTGCCCTCCTGTTACTCTCAGCTCTGAGAATGCAGTGCTACAAGAGCTATAGACAGTTTGGTGGTGTATGTATGTATCTTCTCTTCATATCAATCATTTGGATTTATCTGTAAATGAAGCTGAACTAATTGAAACTGCTTGGTCCAGCATTGTTAAACAAGCTTTGATAATGATAATAATAATTATGTATGAGTATTGTCATTGGCAAGGCGATGGCGACGTTTATGAAAGGCATTCATTCTGAATTTTATTGCCATTGCATTCACAATACAATAATTTTTATAATGAATGAATAATGAAACCATCGCACGATAATGAATAAGGCCACAAAGTTATAACGTACAGAGCAGGAAAGGGAAAATATTATTTTCCTATTTTGAAGGAAAAGAAAAATAATATATAAGAACAATATATAACAATGTGTTAACTGTTTTCTGTGTAGACAATGGTGTTGAATGTATTCAGTGCTGATACTTCTGCTCCTTGTGTGTTGTTGTCATTGAGCTCCTCTTCCTGGAAGGACTTTAATAACCACGGCTTTACTGCCTGCCAGGCAGTAGCCCAACAGTTGTTGTCAAGGTGCTTTTGTGCGATGCATTCAACCCTGAATTTTGAGCTGTTTTGCAGGTTTGTTTGTTATTAGTATCAAGCAACCACAACAGCAAAACTGTTATTTGGTTGTCTAAATTCAACCTCATTCATAAATGCATAAAAGGAGCCAAAGTTAGCCACATTCTGGGCCATTAAAGAGTGCTTCATTTATGCTAGCATACATGACTAGAACCAGTGATGTGTGTACACATCATAAATGTAGGTCGGGTGCGATAGTGCGAAGGAAAAAAGAGGGGAAAAATGAGAAGGGACCCATTTTTTAAAATAAAGCTTTCATTAGGTTTAAAATAAATAAATAAATAAATAAAGCTTTTATTTTGAAATGTGCTCTGTCATTGTTCCAGCTCCAGGGGTGGGCCATCATGGTCTCAACTCCCTGTGCGATTGATTAAGGAAGCATGAAATCCTTGTTTTCATACAGTAGATGTTGTAAAAATAGTCCATGAATGAATATAAGGTCTATATTATATAAATTATTTAGTTCATATATAAACAAAAATAAACATTAACAAATAAACATTCCATTTTACTCTGTATGCATACTATGAAGAATACATTGATGCCCGGGTAGCCTGGTTATCCTAATCTGTTGCTAACACACACAAGTGGTAGCATTAGCTGTAAATAGTCAATATTTTCTGATTTGTCCGAAGCAACACATATACAATGCTAGAAGGGCAGTAAATGCAGAAATTCATTACAATTTTGTATTCCCCTTGTAAATATCTGGACCACAGCTTCTTTTGTATTATTTTTTGTACTATACTATATTATATATAAATAAATACATGAATGATCAATATGTATTATTGATATATTTATTCTGATCTCAGAAGAGATGAAACAGTGGCCTTCAGAGCCTAGTGATGGTAGGGGCCACTGGGGACATGGAAGGGCTGCAGATGGGGAGGCTGATCGTAACAAGATCCCTGGAGCTTCACAGTCGCCCAGGGACCGTCACACTCACATGATGTTTATGAAAGAGAGAGAGAGAGTGGCACAGAGAGAAAGTATAATACAGGGAGAGGCACATTTCCTTCCGCCTCTTAGTATTGGCTTTTATTGTCATACAAATATTAAGCAGGAAGTAGTGTTTTAGAGTTAAGGCAACCATATAAAGAGCCACCCACATACTGCTGGTACAGATAAACAAATGTTTCATCAATGTTTCACTACCTGTAGCCAGTTGAACGGTTGAACGAGAGAGCAGGCAATGAGAGAGAGAGAGAGAGAGAGAGAGAGAGAAGATTCAGAGTGAGTGTGACAGAGAGAGAGATGAACTGAATGTGTCTGTTTGTCTGTCTGTCTCCATGCATGCATATGTATTTGTGTGTTCAGGGTTATAATAGTTTGGGATTTTCCATTCGTTATTTATTTCTATTTTATTTTGAACTTTGAACAGTTTAGTTTGAATTAGTTAAGAGTGGGTTTTCTAGTTTTCGATTAGCCTCTATTTTTCCAAAAAGTCCTAGTTTTTATAGTTTTAGTTTCAGTTAGTTTTAGGTTGTAGTTTTTACGAATAGACCTATGCTTATTCACTGAAATATCAGTAATGATGAACAATGTATTGTTTATCTTGAGGAAGACTTCATGCTCCAGGGATGTGGTTGCTCTGTTTCACAGGACTGATTGCTTAGTTTTAGTTTACTATAATAACACTGGTGTG